>JABFPB010007561.1:0-10902 GCA_022817645.1 Ceratoteleas bidentatus | reverse complement strand
GTCCACTAATCGGCCTATAACTTCGGAACGATGTTACTTGCGGACTTGCAGGCAAGTCTATCCTAAAGTAGACATTCCAAAGTATTTTTTAAGCCAAAAATAAAAAAATCGATTTTTTGAAATTTCTAGAGTGTACACCTCCTTAAACTATAAAAAGATCGAGTCTAGGTATTTTTCCATAAATT
This sequence comes from Ceratoteleas bidentatus, assembly GCA_022817645.1. Lineage (NCBI taxonomy): Eukaryota > Metazoa > Arthropoda > Insecta > Hymenoptera > Scelionidae > Ceratoteleas > Ceratoteleas bidentatus. The sequence goes on along the minus strand of JABFPB010007561.1, from coordinate 10,717 downwards.
TAAAGAAGTCTTTCGCATGGAAATAATGAATTGACTAAATGATTATTCAGTAATTTATATTGAATATTTAATCACCAAACTTGTTCAATAATATTTCCAATTGTTTTGTAAATAATGATGTTTAGTTTCTTAATTCTTTTGACATAACAAGTAAATTTCGAGAAAACTCATCTTATATCCTCAGCTTACTGAATAATTTGGTAAATTCTAAGGTTCTTTTTTTTCGTGTATCGCAATTCCTTTTCACTTGTTTCATTCATTCGAGAAGATGAATTACTTTGTTTTTTGGCTAAAGCAAAATCTGTATGAGAAATAGTTAAAAGAAATTTGTTTTCGTCCTATTCCAATTAAAAAACCATCTCAAAGAGAGCTTCTTCTCCACGCCTACGAAACAAGAGAAACCGTTGTTTTTAGGAATAATTTCCTATCACTATAACTGTTTGAGAATTGCTAATAATCACCTAGCAGGAGCAAAACGGTGCTATAAAACCCGCCGTTTTTGCTCGTTATTATGAAATTTTCATGAATTGCGCGCAGGGCGATTTGCACAAAATCGAGCGTAGCGCGTTTTACGTATTCGAAAAGGGATACAATTCGCCTCGATGGCAAAATGGTTTTAGTGAACGAGACTACCCTCCGAAGTTGACCAGGGGTGATTTTAAGTTTTGAATGAGAGCAATTTGTCATTTCAAATGGCTCCTAATAACGAGCAACAAAAAGTGCAATTTAGGGGAATAATGTATCTGTTAAACTTAATTTTCATGCATTTTCGTGCGACTATGCGAGAATCGTGTTGCCTCAGCTATATTTAGCCGAATTTTGTCAACAAGAAAAATAACTTGTACTAATCGTCAAATTACTTTCTAGATGAAATACTTTATTAAATTATTTTTTAATAAAGTATTTCAGTTTAAAATCTAAAAGCTCTACGTTTGCTAATATAAGGATTAATGAATTCATGCAAGATTATTTTTTTGCAAAGAGATATCAATTCGATGTTTATTCAGTGTAAAACATTAGCAATCAGTTTTATTATTTTGCCAGGTTAATACAATTGTCAAACAAACAATAGGATTTCTAACTCTCAATAATACTAGAATTTCTGTTCGAAAAGGCATTAATAATGCTTCAATAGAAATACAGGTATTGTGTTATTATTAACCTAGCAGAAAATCTATATTTGCAATTTAGGCCTAATGTAATTGTAACAGAAATACGAGTTCTGTACGATGAACTAACTTTTCCATTGTTATATTGCTAACTATAAATGTGTCCTCTGTTTGTTTGTTTGAATCACAGTAATTGTTGTGAAATAATATGTTGAATACGAAAATTATCATTTAATTTTCCAATTAATGCAACTTAAATGATTTACATGTCTGTAAATTTCGATAAATCAAAGTAATATGTTATGAAACTTTACTAAAACAAAATTACTAATATATACCATGGTAGAAATGTGCCGGGCTTTAATCGGGGTGTAACGTATGAAAATCCATGTGGCCCCGGTCGGGAAAATCTGCCCGGCCAGGGTCACGTCAGAGCTATATCGGAATATTTTGCCAGCTCGGGACCACATGGATTCCATGAGTTACACCCGATCACAGCCTGGCCAATTTCGATCAATTTTTACTAGAATAATCATCGACTAATAATTATATATCTATAAACAACATACTTTCCTAATAATGTGTAATTTAATAATAACGATCAATACATGCAAAATGGACACATTTCACTTGTTCTGCGCAGAATCAATTAAAAAGTGCAATTATTTAATTAAATTATCTGAATGCAGCACTTTAACCCGATTTACGTAATCTATACTTATTTTAAGAATACATATTTATTTACCAATTTATTTACGAGTATTATAGAATAATTAAACACACCATGACAATTATGATTGGACTTTCCAATGTTTCCTTGATGATGCAAAGAAAAGTGCCTTTCAGCGTTGGAAATTTTATAAAAATGAAATGTCTCGAAAGTCGAAGTCGGCGATCGATTTTTCATGGAATAGTCTGAAATACACTTTTAGTGCGAGCAATTTGTCAGACAACTTGAATTACTTTGTCGGATGAGCTCAGAATTCATATAGTATTTCGTACTTACATGCCTGATCATGTGCGAAGCGTTATTTGAATCGTGTACGTTAATATACACTACACGCTCATACACGCGCAATCTTACACATGGCTTAATATACCGTTACATCATCATAATTTATCAAATACCGTAATTACATTAATGTCGATTAATTCATTATGAGAAAATGCTTGGATGATTGACGATGCACAAAATTTGTTCAGCACGCATCGCTATTAATGAAATTCTCGTAACGTTAAAGCGATTATTTTTATCGAACGAAATATAATCTGCACTTTATTATATTAATTATCACCACTTTAGTATCAATTGAATGACCACAAATTACGCGTTCGCTTTTTAATCATCCACGCAAAACTCGTAATTTCAGATAAATAAATAATTTCCTTATTGCCTTAAAATATTCCACCTTGTGATAAATATAATCAACGAAGATTACACCCTTTGTCAATACTTTTTTCATTCGTCAGAATCATTATATATACATCGATACTTAAAACTTCATTCTCTGGCTTATGACTATCCAAGTGCTTCAAACGAACAAACCCGTTCGTTAAAAAATCAATTCATTGCTCAATTTGTAATAGCGTTTTTCCAATCAGCAGTGTACAGATATAACAAATAGTAGGCAACGAAAACAAAAGATAGACAGTAAACAACGTTAAACGACCCTCAGAACATCGTACAGACTTTGTAATACTAAATTGAAAACTTGTGTAAATCGCTTTTTCTTCGTCGTATTCACTGTTATCACAGCAAACAAAAATGTATTACATCGCAAAAGTAGGAAGAACAAAAAAATCACTCTGTAAAGTGAGTGAAAACAAAATTTGCCTGAACGTTCGGACACGCTGCAACTACACAAACAATGTTTCAAGGATTGCAAGTTTTTTCCAACCCACTTTTAAGTCTATTGTTGAATGAGAATTGTTTGAGCGGTCATTAATCTTCTATATATGTAACAGCAAACATCTCATGCAAATAAAAAAAACTCAACCAAATCATACTGTTGTTCTGTAGAACCATACGAAAATGTTAACCCAGAAATATAAACGCGAATCTCGTTGAAATAATTCACGCGCACAATATTTCTAGCGATTAAACGCCAGCGCATTATCGTTACAATGAGTATTCGTTTTTATCTTCTTTACGCTTCTTTTAACACGCCTTGTACTACTTAGCATACCGCGTTGATTACGGCACGAAATGAATTAACGATACAGTTATTGGTACTTCGGTTCTCCTGTTTCCTTCCCGTGCACATTCGGTGTTGTAAAAACAACAAACCGATCTCAATTGTGATCTTAAACACAAACAAATCATTTGTTACGGTTTAATTATCATATTTTCATTCAAACGAACTGCAAATCCCCTCCCCCCTTTATTCAAGTTAACGGAAAAATCCCTCTTTAGAAGAATTCATTTAAATTTCAATCGACTTTGTCACTTAATTTTCATTTCAAAGCAGCGTAATTAATGCTGCATAATGCTCACAATTTACAAGATTTTATTGGACAATTCTTCAGATAATTAAAACCCATACCCAGACATCAATTGCCGCCCCCCCCCTACTAGTAGCCCGGATGCCGGACCCGATTGCCGGACTCGGGCCGGTCCCGGTTTTCGGGCCGTACAATGTTACGTTAATCTTATAACTTTTTTGTAATATAATAAATGCAGATGTTTTTTTGCGGTTAGATTTATTCATATTATAATATATACACCGAATTAACAAACAAACGTTCAATAATTTGCTGAATGAAATACTGAGATCTTTTATGGAAACATAACCTCCTGTTCTTGAACACACACACTTACGACTTTCTGTTTACTTTGTGTCGATCTGACTCATTAGAATTCGTCTAGAATTATCGCTCACATAACATTTTTTTCCAGTTTACAACTACACTGTAAAAAAAGGTCTACAGATTTTACACAATTTGAGTTTGCACTATGCACTTTATGAGTAAAATTTACTCAAAATTGAGTAAATTTTACACAATTTGAGTAAAATTTACTCAACATTGAGTAAATTTTACTCATAGAGTGCATATTGCAAATTGTGTAAAATCTGAAGACCTTTTTTTACAGTGTAGAAAAACCTAATGTCCGACAAATCCACTGACGTGTAATTATTATTAATAATAATAATTATTATTACAGTCATAGACAGCGTAAATTACGGTGTTCGATCTTAATTAATTAATATGTATTTAATACTTAATAATTAATATTTATTACTTATCCCTTTCTTTTTCTTCAATTGTCCATGCAATTTTTTGGTAGTTTAGCGTTTTGAAAATTGAAATTCCGGTCCCGGCATTGGAAAATGCTTTGAAATGATAGTATTTAGGATAATACTCGATAATTAGGTGATCTGTAACATACACATCTTTACAAATGCAAATCCATTTAGTTGTACATAAAAGGATTACCATATAATTCTTATCTTTTATTTAAACTCTTAAAATTGCATAAACTTAACTGGAAGATGGTTGAATCGAGTTTCCACTATTAGTGTCCAATCATCTGTTATACATTGCCTGCACTGTTAAACATTTTCGGAGTTCAGCATTTCGGTGTAAGATGTTAAGCTGATGTCGAAGGCAAGGAGCAAGTTTGAATCAGTGGTTTAGCGCGAAAACTGATGTTTCGTTAATTAAAAAAATATTAGTGAACAGACGTTGATTTACCCTAGTAGAAATTTCATAGGGCATGCCCCATCTGAGGATTGGATCTCTCATGGCCTTTTGTGGGGCAAGCCCAATATCCGACAATAACCAACTGGAACCCATATAGGGCCCGTTTGGCTGCGCCCCATTGGGGGTGATCAACATTTGGAAGTTGATGGGCCCATATGTGTACCAACATTGGCCCAATGAGGGCCACTGTTGGTAAACGATGGGTTTTCGGTAGGCTCCATGTTGGCCCACGAAAGATTGCCAACAATGATTGCCTCATTGGTCCCAAGTGGGTATGTCCATGGGACCAATGAGACAATCATTGTTGGGCTTTCACCCAGGCGGAAATATCGGTACTGGCCCAGTACTGGCAGCCGGTGGTCAGTGTCCAAGAGTGTTTTTGTGTATATATGTTAGTTTTGTTGGGACTTATTACACAAATCTGGCAATAATCAGTCGCGAGTGTTCCAGCTGATGTCTGATCGTACTTTTGTATACCAAAATCAATCCCCATGAGGGGCCGAACATGGAATGGGGCATGCCCTCATGGGTCCCAATTTCAGCCCTTATCCAATTTCTACTAGGGTACTGACCCGAGCGAGATTCGGCATGAAAATCCATATTTTGAACTAACTGTCGACTATTTTCGATAGCAAATTTTCAAGGCAAGTGATTTATCGTTTTTGAGTGACACTCAAATATACACACCGAACAAGAGAAATCACTATTCTTGAAATGTACTATGGAAAAGAGTCGCGGACTTTCAAGCAGTCTCGCTGTGGTCAGTAAATCAATAGCTGATCACTGAGGTTTTGTTAATTAACGAAACTTCACTTTTCGCGTCAAACCATCGATTCAAACTTGCCCGTTGCCTTCGACATCACCTTAATGATTTCCGAGTGAAATATCACTTAATAAAAGTGTAAATTTTACCCCACGTTAGGAGAGAAAAATATGTTATGGATTACTCGCAAACGGGAGCCTGAAAAATCTCCTTAAACAAAATAACCTCAGACAGAATGTCCCCCGACTAATTAACCAAGACACAAAATAACCAAAACAAAATATCCCGGACACATAATAACCAGTGCAAAAATCACCTTGGACAAAATAAAACCATCCAACGAATACACTGAAACAATACTTTATTAAGAATTACAAATCGTTGCGGAGGTATTTTATAATGTACTTGCGTTTATAAGCGAGTAACATTACGAAATTTTTCGCTGTCGTCGCGCTTTTTCTTTTTAGCTCGACCAGTACCAGACTCTAAAATTTCACGCTCAAATTTGAAATGAAATACATAGAGCAACCTGCAGATGCTGCATTTTATGTTGCATTTTAGTTTCGTCATTAAAGTGACGAAACTAAATTTGCTGCTTCTGCAGGATAACAAAAGTAAGTAAGTTTCTAGTCTCACTGAGAAAAGGATGCGTATGTTAGTCTCGTTAGTTTTTTTGGGATAACATGGGCATAACGAGTTGCCTAATGATAACCGTTTAAGGTTCCAATGAGGTATCCTGATAAGACATTGAATCGAATGTAACGGCTGGCATCGGTAAGGCCCTAATGTGGCAAGCTCCTTAAGTGGCACGCCACATCAGGCAAACTGATCACGCCCTCATTAGGTCATTTTGGTGTGGTTATGATGTAGCAACCTGATCAAAGCCTTATTAGGTTTTGGTCAGGAATAAGGTTAACCTTGCCAGGTCCTAATCAAGTTATGATAAGGCAAGCTACATTATATTGTGGTATATTATACATTATACATTATGTATAAAATGTTCCATCGAGGGTTAAATTCTCGTCTCAGTCATTGTATTTTTTTCGGCGCATTTGAAGCCTGATCATATTTCCTTATCATATCCGATTCCTACCGTTACATCAGTGATGAGGGCCTGATGTGTATGCCTGAAGAGTTTCTGATCAGGTGATGTGGCATCCTGAAAGGCCCTTATCTCGGCATCATCACAATTTTTACTAGGGTTATTATGTCCAAGGTTATTTTGTGGGGGGATCCCTCGCAAATATATTAAGCATACACGTTTTTATTACGCTTTCGATCTTTGTCAATATGTAAATAGGGCAAAACTAACCTAAAAATGCATTTTGCATTTCGGATATGACCTCCTGAGACTCCAGAAGTCGAGCGAAAATTTCATTTCGGTAATATTCTATTTACTCCGGATTTTTAACTGTGTAATACTATTTGATTACATTGTCACACGTAACATGATATGTTTTGTTTTATCTGAAACGAACATTACATATTAACAATAAATATGCATCTTTGCAACAACAAAAATTAGTAGCATGGAGAAAACTTTGCTCCACATACCCATATAGAAAAAAACAATCGTCCAAGCATCGGCCCAACGTCGGCCACCTTTAGCTCCTAAGTTTGGCTCAACGTTGGCTCCCAATGCTGGTAAAACATTAGGAGCCAAAATTGGCGATCGGTCAGTGTTATCGAATCATCTACCAAAAATTTCACCCGTAGGTCGGCCAAGGGCCAATGCTGGGCCGACCGTGAGCCAACTGTTTTTCAACGCTCGGCCCAGTACTGGGCACATATGTCGACCGTCGGCAAATAACGTTGGGCTAGCACTGTATCGACCATAAGATCATGTTTGACTGCTTGATGATATTATATAATGTTTGGGCCAATGCTGGGCCAACGTTTAGCCGACCGTTGGTTATCGTCTGGTAGATTATTGCTTGACGATTGTCATCGCATTTTTAGGCCAATGCTAGGCCAACGTTGTGCCAACTGTTGGCGGAACATCAGCTGGAAATCCTCGGCCAATCGTCGGCCCACGATGGGCTCTTCTGTATTCCAACAACGGAACAGAGTCGTCTCAGAACTGTATTCGATTGTTGGTCGCCGACATTGTGCCAACGTTGGCGAAATTGTTAAAATCGGCAAAACGTCGACTTTTCTACATGGGTGGCAGACTATAGTCCAGAAGATTTTAGAAAAATAATGTGCAATTGTATCATCATTTATTTGGGTCATTAATTGTGCATTGTTTTTAGTGTAAACATTATTTTTTTATTTTTCTTAACGTCATAAATTCATTCTATTCGAATTTCGTTATACGGTCGATTTTTAATGACTACAGACAAATGGAATGCCAACTAAAGGTTAATTATTCTATAATTTATAGAGAAAATTATTAGAATAAATTATAATTTTATTTAACTTGGAAATTGGGTAAACATTATTTATTTTATGACTTTATTATAGAATTTTGTTAGTATTTGCAAAAACAAATTACTTTTTTTGAAAATCTGCTCAACTCTAATCTGCCAGTTTCATTAGAATCTTTTTTGTGCCTCATTTACAGGCGCAAAGTGCTTTGTTGCATGTCTCATCAGTGCAGCGGCAAAGTACATTGCCGCCCTAAAAAAATTTTTTTTATCGAAAAATATCTATAATTTCACAAAATTTCCAACATTTCTAAATTTTTTTACAATTTTCGAAGTTTCTAAGTTTCAATTATAAGTGTAGGGTCAATCGGGGTAATTGTGACTTCGAGGTAATTGTGACACATGACATCACAGAGAACCAGGAAAATCATAGTGATATCACAGTGATATCACAGACATGTGATAAGTGATTCACTCGTGATTCACTTGTGTGTCACAAGTGATAAACTATTTTCTGCTTACACTGTATAAAATCCGGTGTAAAAATTAACACGGAATCGTATCTATATATTTTCATCTATTTTGGTGTAAGTGTAGTTGTGGCCGGTGTTACTTTTCAGTGTACAAATTAAATCTCCCATAAATACACCAATCAGTGTAAATCAGCTAAGATAAATATTTGCATGGTGTTAAAATTATTTTTCTTTGCATTAATAAGGTATAGGAACAAATAAATCTAAATAAATTGTCACTACTCAAATAGGTTAGAATCTCTACACTTTTCATTGTGTTGCATTAACACTTTTTTGATTATTTTTTTTACACCGACATTTTAACACCGGCCGTTATTGACACTTTACACCGACGATTTTCGACAGTGTAGTGTGACATAACTGTGATATCACGGGTGTGATTTAAATGTGACACAGTTGTGAAACCTCGGTGGAATGTCTAAAAGAGTCACATGTATGTCACAGGTATGTCACCACTGTGACACACCTGTGACATACATGTGACTCTACTGTGACACTAATGGGACTCGCCCGTGTCACGACTGTGTCACAGACATGTCAAAGTGGTGTCACGTGACATGCCTGTGATTTTGTTAGTTATATAAAGTGATATATAATTATATAGTTGCACTGTTATATACAGTTACTATTATTCATTTTATGTTAGTTATTTTTGAAACCCCCTTATATACTACCATCTACTTGAAAATGTCGCTTGCGAGAAAGGTATGTTATACTTTTCTCGTTATACACCTTTTGTTAAAACATAGAAGCTGGTATAGAAAGCCGTGCATACTTTTCTCTCAAGCGACATTTAGACTCGCAGGTCCCGTTAGTGTCACAGTGACGTCACAGTAGAGTCACATTTATGTCACAGGTGTGTCACAGTGGTGACATACCTGTGACATACATGTGACTCTTTTAGACATGCCACCGAGGTATCACAACTGTGTCACATTCAAGTCACACCCGTGATATCACACATATGTCACACTGAGTAGGAAATAGTTTATCACTTGTGACACACAAGTGAATCACGAGTGAATCACTTATGACACGACTGTGATATCACTGTGATTTGCCTGGTTCTTTCGAATCTTTCAATTATAAGGAACGGTTGATTCAAGACAGATTCAAAGTAACGGTCTTATATTTGAAAGCAATTGTTATTTTGTTTCATTATTTGCAAAATTAATTATTGTTTAGTTGCTAAGTGATAAATTACATAGTAAATAAATATTTTACGACTTACAAAGTCTTCGGACTTATAAAATTAGTATACATTATATAAAATAAATTGTTTAAAAAAGGCATCATATGACGACTCAAAATTATTTATTTTATTTCATAGAAATTTAGTAATTTTATAGAAATTGAATGTAATTTTGGAATGTCGTGTTCGTAGTTTTATTTTAATTCCTAAAAACCTTATAATTATTATTAAACATTATTCTCGTGCATTCATGTTATTTTTTACCTGAGTATAATGGAAAAAACATTTCTGGACTTCAATGTCTCCATAAACAATTTTTGCCGCATTCCCTATAGCGGTTTCAAAGTCCGTCATGACGGCTTTAAACTTAAACTTTGGGGCGGTCTCTTTTAAAAATTGAAAGGCCCTTACATATGCTTCTGTTGTCTTGCTTTGCATTACAACGGACATTACAACTATATTCTAAAAGACCGTACAAAAAATTAGAACATTTATACAGAAAATGAAATAAAAAATTGAAACTTTCTTCAAAAGTGTAAATATTTTTTACAGGGTACGTTAATTTTGCAAATAACGTACCCTGTAAAAAGTTTTTGATTAAAGAGATTACAGGAGAATAGAATTGTACAACTCTTGATTTAAAATCTGAATAATTGGAATAAAAATTTTGAAATGTCAATTCTGTCAAAAAACTTCTATTCCAAGAGATAGCTGACGACAATTATGGAATCCAATTGCAATGTTTTCTATTCAATTTAATTCTGGAAATGAAATAGAAATGACGGGCTAAAAGTTATTCTAAGTTTGAAATTATCTTTCAGTGTTTTCTATGCTATTCAATTCAGGAAATGGAATAGAAGTTTAGCCTCGTGAATTAAGTCAAATTGCATCAAGCACTATGAATTATATCCCATTGGGGTTAACTTTTATTGCATTAACAGAATTGATATTGTGCAATTTCATTGTTAATTAGTACTTCAAATATGTTGGCGTATTCAAGTAGGATTCACAAAAAATATTAATGATCCCAAATACTTGTTTTAAGAAGTAAC
>JABFPB010007560.1:0-10904 GCA_022817645.1 Ceratoteleas bidentatus | reverse complement strand
TTTCTGCGGAGTTGAATTGCTTGAAAATTTGACAAATTAAATTATAATATTCGAAGAACCCAAATTTAAATTTTTATTAAATTCTTATTTTTGGTTTTCTCATTATTCATAAATAATGAACAACTAGAGAAATGTTGTATATAAAATTTGAAAAAAGTTTTTACAGAGCTCAATGCAAACAAAAGAAATCAAAACTGACTATTTAAGGTGGCAATGTTTACGTAAATCATTAAAATCCCAAAAATTCCACGAAAAACCAACAATTGACTAAAAATATCTTTTTTCATTTTCGTATGCAATTAATAGGAAATTCACATTTATTATACCAAGAAACAATCAAACGAATGCGCTGATGAAATAATAAAACACGATTAAATTAATATGACCATATTTTCATTTGGCACCCTAATTATAGGATTCTTCATGATATAACCAGCTTAAAGAACAGCCTGCGTTAATGTTTTTTCGTGTAAAAATAACAACACCCCAATCCTTCTAATCCTTTTTATTTCGATAAACAATGCCTGTTACAAATCCACTTATCTGTTTTCTATACTTTCCATTTCGGTTATTCTTCGGTCAATGAGCGCAACTCAGGATGCTCCAAAGCTTCGTCCAATTTGGTATCAATGCACCTATTTAATTCCGCATTCTTTTCTGGACCATCCTTGGCCTGATCGTAACACTTATCAGCGATTGCATAAACCTCGGAGTATCCCTCCAATAGTCTCACTTTTTGTTCCTTGTTCCACCTCATGATCTCGACGGCACACTTCCAATTGTAAGGATTGAAATTCAAATCAACTTCCTGTGCTTTCATATGGGATACTGTGTTTATATCGAAGCAGGACATTTTATTCTTAGACAGATCCATAGACTTCAAGTTTGGTAAATGCGAGATCACCATTGGGTCAAATATGGAAATCCGGTTCTTCTGCAAATACAGCACCTCCAAATTGGCCAAATCCTGAAACCAGATGGCCTTGACCTCGTGCAGATCATTGCTTTTTAAATACAGTTTCAATAGCTTTGTCAGCCCTGCAAAAGCGTTGTCCTCGATGGTTTTAAGTCCGCTGTTGCTGATCATCAAGCTGGTCATCTCACCAGCGAAACGCTCAAAAACATTGTTCTTCAGTTGTGGGATATCAGAAGATGTGAATATCAGGCTTAGGTTACCATTTGGCTTCGGTAGCTTGGTCAGCTCAGATTCCAAATTGTAGGTACGAGTGCATACGTATGTAAAGCCCGCAGTTTGCGGCTCAGTAGAGGTCCTGTGCAAGCAGATACTCGATGTCAGAGACAAATATGCGAGCAGTGTTTGGAGAATGAGCAAACTTTTCGACATGGCAACGGTTAGATGGATACTGGAGCGCCTGTGGAGGCTGTTTAGATGAGCTTTCGCGCTAATCTCGAAGTTGATCTTGACTTGTGACTTAGGTGAACTTGGAGTCGTTATCAGAGATTGACTGACGTTGACTGATGCGCTGTGTTATGTAAACAGTGTCAGAGGTATTTCTAGTTGAATGAATCGTAAGCATGTGTGCAAGGGAAATGCACACACATCTACCGTATTTGAATGTATCATCTTCACTGATATAAAACTATGCTTTGTAGCTTCTGTATGAACTCGGTATATAATAAATACTAACTTACTACTAAATAAAATACTAACTAAATGCTACTGACATTGTTTTGCAGAATTTCGAAAGAACGAAGACGGGCAAGTTTGAAGGTGGCGACAGTGCCTGGGAGGAGGACAACATGGGCTCCTACAAGAAAAGTGAGTTACGTCTGATTGAGATCCAGGAAGGCCTCTGCAATGAGGTGGAAAACGGCCAGGCTCAGTGCCAGGCTCTCGCAGAGGAGCTGGAGAGCATAATAGAGGAATGGTGGTTCAACCACCAGGATTCTTATCCTGACTCGTATGAATACGTCTGCATAGAACGGTCCAGGCGGTGCTGTCCCAAAGGTCACTATGGTCCAAATTGTGACGAGTGCCCCGGCTACCCAGACAAGGTCTGCAGCAACAATGGCAAATGCAAGGGTGACGGCTCCAGAAAGGGAAACGGAAGTTGCCTATGCGACAAGGGTTATGCTGGGCAAGTTTGCTCCGAGTGCACGCCGGACCATTACGAGGCGTATCGGGATGACAATAAGTTGTTGTGCTCGCCTTGCCATGCAGCATGTAAAGGAAGCTGCAAGGGACCTGGTACGAGAGACTGTGATGCTTGCGCTAAAGGATGGAGGGAAAAGATTTCCGACGCCTCGAAAGGGTGTTCTGATATAAATGAATGTGCCGAATTAAAGGACACTTGTAAGACAAACGAGTTCTGCGTTAATACTGAAGGAAGTTATCACTGTTTAGGTAAAAGCTTTGGGCTGGGTTTAATGACAATTGTATACATGGTAACCGAAAGTATGATTCACTTAAACTATTCGTAGCATAAGTTAAATAAGTTTGAATGTAGTTTTGAAATATTCTGTTATCACTATGTTTTAATAGAAAGAAGAAAAATATGACCAACTCCCTATACGAGAATTTAGTCCTATGTGTATTCGGTTACTGTGGATAGTCTGAAACGGTATGTGCCAATAATTAACAGGTTGTATGTTGTTACAGGATGCGACAGGGCATGCAATGGATGTATGGGAGATGGTCCCGACATGTGTCTGAAATGTGCTGATGGCTATATTAAAAAGAACAAAATCTGCGTTCGTGAGTATTGAAGCAATTTAAATAGATATTTGCAATGAGTTATAAGTACAACAGTTTGATAAAATATCGTATGTTGAAATTGTGTTACTGTAAAAATGTTTCCTTTTTAGACGCTGATACGATCAACAAGAAGAGAACTGAAAACATGGCTCGGTATGCGACGTACTTCGGACTCGGTGTTGCAACATGCATTATTTTTCAACGCAACATTTACATCGCGGGAGTCATCGGCGTGCTCGTGAGCTCGTACATCGCCGTTTCGGAGTACACGATTTATCACAACAGTGTACCCGATTTGGGTTCCGATATGAACTTGATGAATCCGGCAACGTGATATCAATTTTTCCACGACGTTTAGATACATTTACATTCCGACGAATTTTACAGGTTTTTTGATTGACATTTTAATGACAATTTGCCAAAGAAGCACAAAGCAATTGCAACATCAGTGTCAAATTCCAACGACTTTCAGCAAGTTTAGGGATTTTATAAGTTGTATGTATCATACATGGTTTTCTACTGTATTGCCATTATAAATACTGTTCAGAAGCGGTTGGAAACAGGAAAAGGTGTTAGTTAGAACATGTAGATTTGAATTGTTTGATCGCAATGAATAATATATCTTCACCTGACAAATATCAATTGACTTTCAATAATAATTTTACTACTTAAAAGAAGCTAATTTCTTAATTAGTTTTTTTTGTGATTGGCTGAAACATTTGCTTCGGTCAGTCACTGAAACCCACTCTTGCGAAGCTTTCGATGGCTCTGTTAATTCCAACTGACTATAATTAAAATGTTTTGCAGGGTGCCGAGGTTGTTAATACATTTTTTATTTCAACATTATTAACTCTTGTTTTCCTAAAAAAAGTTTAAATGGCTCATATTCTCCATTTTTCTTATAAATCCCAGAATGATATCTGTCTTATATGTTGAACAATCCCGAATGTTCTGTTGACTTCATTTGAGATGTGTGCTATATTTTCCCCCCTCTTCTTTAATACTGAAGATTCAATACAATAACGAAGACATTTTAATAAAGAAATAACTGATAACTAAATAATCCATCACAAACTGAAAAAAACATCACAAATATTGAAAAAAAAAACATAAATAATTTATATTTTGTATATAAATAAAATATTTATATAACAACATTTTTCATCACTCAGGGAGGAAATGCGGGCTTCCCTCGTCCTTGTAATTAAAAATATCGTTCACTAAACGGTGGAAAATTCGATTTCTCACGAATATTATAATCTCTTTTTTAATTCTATAAAAATAAAAAATATAAGTTATTATGTCTTTTTTCAATATATACCAGTTTGTGGTGAATTATTTAGTTACTGGTTATATGTTTATTATTTATTTATTATTATATTGTCTTTTCTGTCAAATTGATGTCAAATTTGTTGAATATCTAATAAAAAATCAATTAATCCTAAAATATAAATGTTTTCTCAAGTTTAGTTAGAGACATAATTTCACCAAATTATATCCCTAACTAGAACGAGAACTTATTTTTCATTTACTCAAAAATATTATAAATAGTAATATTTCTTATCTCGAGCTTTGGAAATATAATCTGTAAAAATTAAAGCAATGTTCTTTTATTGAAAATAAAAAAAGGTTTTTTTATGCATGTTCCACATTTCATCAGACAGTTCCAACTTTATTTTATCAAGTAATGACATGTATCCTGAATATTTATGCTTCAAAAACGATATATTTCAAACCTGTTTCACTAGGGTATGCTTTAACGGTGTTCATTTATTGTTATTCCTTTTTTTTTTTAAGTCCAAGTACTTATCCAAAAAAGTTTCCAAGTTTTTAATGTTTCCAACATTCTTATCCATCAAAACTTTATTCTCTTTCAACCCTGAAAAAAATTTTATATTAAATTTAATTTGAAATCTAATATGAAATTTATTCTAGATTTAATTTGAATTTTGTATATACCTACTGGGACTCGATGTATCAGGTATGACATTTAATATGAAAAATAATATTACACTTAATATGAATTTTAATGTGAAATTTAACATGAAATCTAATATGAGATATTGTAAGAAATGTTAGTTTAAGCTGTTCGCCAGTGAGATAGCTGCGTTCATTTGTTTCGGTCAATCATATTTCATACTAAATTTCTCAATCAAAACTGATATTAAATCTACTATTATTTTAAATTATTAGATGTTATGTTAAATTTCACATTAAAATTCATATTAAATCTAATATGAAAAAAAAATTATTTTTCATATTATATTTCATGTTAAATAGGGTATTAATTTTGTATATGAGATTTCATATTAAATTTAAATTGATTAAATTTAATATTAACTCTAAATATTAAATCTAACATATTTTTTCAGTAGGGAAAGATTTTCCGAAACCTCGCGAACTTTCGAAAATTGCCTATAACTTTCCCCCAATATCGTTCCCTATCTTATCGACGCATCAACTCACTCGCCGCTAACTTGAGCCTGACGTCACCTCTCAGAATGTCAACACGACTGTGCAGCACGTAACTCCCGTGCTCCTCAGTCCCTGAGTGCTGCAACATCCAGCCGCGGCATAAAATGCCGATTGTCATACCTTGAGACTAAAAGATCTCGAACGAGGCCAACATGGACAACATATTCAACATCCTCTCTGGATTCAACATCGAGCACGAGAAGGCCCTGATGCACGGCATCTACAACGCCGTCGCCCTGGGCATCCTCTGCCTCGTATTCGCCGCGAGTTACGGCCTCTACATCATTCTCAGTCCGTTCGTGAAGCCGCTCATCTGGGCACTGCTGTGCGGCGCGGTTCTCTTCCCGTTTAAGTTATCATTGACGACAATGCTACAGTCCTGGTTCACCACGATCGAAGGCTCGCGCAAACCTGTCATTGTGAACCTGCTGATGGTACCGCTGCATGTCACCGACCATTTCGCGGACACCCTAGGTAACTTTGTGTGGAAGTGGAAATGGCACCATCTCAAATTCTTCGCTGCAATCACTGTCGTCGGATTGACATCCTCGGCCTTCTATTCGTACAGCCCGGGTTTCCTGTTGACGGCAATTTTCAAAATGTTTGGGGTCGTCAACCTAGTTATCGCATTCTTTGTGGCGACATGTAACTGGATGGTGGTGAGTTTCATTTTGTTCTCATTTATTTTATTTTGTTTTGTTTTGTTTGACTTGGTTAAGTCTGTTCTTTTAGTAAATATATGAATGGAAATGAGTAAGTGTTTGAGAATTTCACGTCTCCTTGTTTATTTTTAGTCACGTGAAAATGCAAAGTGGATGAATGAGTGAGATTAAATGAAATGAAATATGTGTAAACAAGGTTTATGTAACTTGAGTTTGACGATTTTGTGATTTGGGAGACGAGTAGTGTTTATTTTTGTAACAGCAAAGTTGCCAGAAGATATTTAATTAATGCAAGATGGGTTATATGAAAAGGTATGAGGAGCACAAGTTTCTCACTTATTTATGGGGCTGAAATTTTGAATAGTTGACAAAGTGAAGAGTGCCACCAAATGTTTTGATGCATGATACTTATTAAGGAAAAGGGGATTGCAATTATTTATCCATTAATATGTAGGCAAATTTCATATGAAATGACCTTCAGTTTAATTTAAACTCGAGTATCATTTCTAAAAATACAGCAGTTGAAGTAATAAAGGTATTAACTAAAAATAAAAACAATCAATAACTTGTCAAATGTTAATTTCTATAATCCGAGTGATCTTTATCCATTGATAAAGGCACCTGTAGATTTTATCTACATTTAGGTTTATTTAAAATTACTCGGTCATTAAGACTATTTCAGTCTATCAATCTGCATGTCTTTTCTCAGTCCACAACGTATACTGGAATTCAACAAATTCTAAAACGTGCTCAAATTTCTTTTTATTGAGCAAAATGAATAAATCTCAATCGCAAACAAAATGTCACACAGCTGTCTTGATCAGAGCTTTTCATGCGACAATAAATGATTTCATTTATTTCCAGGTGTCAGCCATAATAGTCGGTTACCTCATAGTACTGTTCATCTATTGGACGCCTGAGAATGCAGTGCAGTTTCGCTATGTCTCCTTTGTTATCTGGTTCATCTTCAGCCTCTACATTTGCAACCTCTTCGGCATCTACCCTGTGGCTACTTTCTGCCTTATTCAATGCCTCTTGTTCATTGGTTTCATTTATGAGCTCGTTCTCGTCCTGGACCACTGCGAGCTCAACCATACTTCCCTGTTCAACACGATTCATTACGTCCTCACCAAGGACGATGGCCCGTCCTCTTCCTCTACCCAAATCTCCAAAGACAAGAAACCATCTGAACTCACTGTTCTCAAACAAGCCTCTATCAGCGAAGCGGAAGAAGCGTCCTCATCCGTTGATAAGGACGTTCCTTCCACTGAAGCCGAAGCGACTGTTGCAAAACCTAAACCAAAGCTCCAAAAATCAATGACCTATGGTGAAAACTCAGACAAGTGGTTCACCAGAAGGTATTCCGGTACAACTGACTACATTCCTGCCAATAAACGGTCTGTGTTGCTGAACCGCAACTTCCTCCGGAAAATCCGTTCGGAGCTTCGGATGACCTTGGACATAGAGGATGACAAGGTGAATGCTTCTGGGTACATTTGTGGGGCTATGTATCTGTGCATAGCTATGATGCTCTGGAAGCACAAGTGGCTGATTCCTTTCCTGATGGTGCCGATTGTTTACTACTTGATAAAACTGGCAGGAAGTTACTTTGGACTGTGGGAAGTTATTGGAAAGAGGTACGAACGTGTAGAGGAAACGGTGTCTACGTGGTGTGCTACTCGAAGCCAGGCACTGGTGCCGGTGAATGTTCAAGGCTTGTACAAGGTCGGGATCATTGTCAACCAGAAACTTACGCAAATTTTGAAGAGCTCGATTGATACCGTCTCAACGATCGCTGTAATATTAGGGCTTTTGGTGTTTACTAGCTGTGCTTCTACGTTTATCACTTTTCAGGTAAACTGCTACACAATTTTGGTTTTTTAACGAGGAAGATGGTTTGGACAACTTGTGAGGTTCAAATTATGTTTCAGGTTTACGGAGAAGGACTTCATCTTCTGCAAGTTGCTGGACAACTGTTGAACACAACTGTGATGAATAACCCAGACATTGACTGGATCCCACAAAACTGGGAAGATTCCATCAATGATGTTCTGGATAATGCTTACACTCATGGAAGAGACTTTATATCCAATGGAGTATGCAAGTTCTTTCTAGATTGTAAACTATTGTAATGGGAAACAGTTGTAATGGGAATGATTTTTTTAGATGAAAGGACTCACAAAAGACTTTGAACCAGCAAAAGCTGAACACTTGGAGAAAAAAGTGTTGGAACTTTGGGACAGGCTCTACCAAGCTTGGATGATGTCCGCTGATAATCCAGATATGATAGGGCCAAGTGTTGACTCAAACGCTGCCTATTCAGTCTGGGAGAGCATTAAGGATAGCTTTGAAAAGATTCCAACTAGTATGTTCAAATGGAAATATAATAAGTTATATAAGAGAAATGATTTCATTACAGAGTAATGTGTCATTTGTTTCTTATTGTTTTAGATTTCTTCAATATCACCAGCATTAAAACATTTGTACAAGAAAATATTGGTATTCTCACATCAATATTGGACTCTATGTGGGGTATTGTAAAGGGAAATGCTTCAGTCATACTTAGCATTTTCACAGAGTCTCTGTATGTCATAGTAATGAGTGGATCTTTGGTGTTTAATTTCATCATTAGTATGGTACATAGACATTGATCATTCAATACAAATTTTACACTTAACTAGACTGCCCAATGGCACATTTTTGCGCTAGCAGCATTTCATTAAATTAAATTTTAACAAACAAAATATCATAATGACATCGTTTTAATACCAAATTATTAAATTAAGTCTTCCAAATTTAATACACTGACTTGGCATTTAACAATTCATTACATTTCTTGACAATTAAAATACGAAATTGAAATATAAGACTTTCTGCTCGGGCGTTCTAGTTTTAATTCTTTTTCCTCACTCGGGGCGGGAATGCCCACATTTCCGCCCGCGAAAGGAAAAGTATCGGCACAGCATGGGGGGAATTTCGATTTCCCCTCGTTTCTTGCAGAACGAAGTGAAGCCTCGTTCCGCAGTGCACTCGTCAAGAAATCCCAAATTTCCTCCCTAGTGGTGTAATGTATTAATTCGTGAATCAAAACATCGTTTTACCATCTGTTTTAGGTTGTATTCTTTTCTGCTCTTTTCTATCTTTTGAGTTCAAGTGAAAAAACCTACAAGCCAATTGAATTGGTTACTCTCTACAGTCCAATTAGTTGTCACAGGTAACTTTAATCCTTCCTTTGCCTTGAATATTTCATTGAAATATCACCGGTAATTAATAAACATTGATTGTTATCAACAGGTTTGCCATCGCTTTACAAGAGGTGGTAATCGGTGTGTTCACGGTGACGTTCAAGCTTGCTTCGTTTTTCGGAATGTGGACCTGGTTTGTACATAATCTCTTCCAAGTCAAAGTGGCATATTTGCCAGCAGTCTTTGCAACTCTGCTCGGAGCAGTCCCTTTCCTGGACCCCTACTTTGCTTGTCTTCCAGCAACTATTGAGCTCTGGTTGACCAGAGGACCGATGACTGCACTACTCTTCTTTATATTCCACTTTTTGGCTTCCAACATAATCGTTACTGACTTTTACAAAGAAATCAAAGGGTACATTTTCTCAATTACATTTGCGCTGTATTTACAAACATTTCAATCCTTCAATTGATACGTATTCATTTATTTTTCAGTGGTGGTCATCCATATTTAACTGGACTGTCTATTGCCGGTGGAACATTTTGTTTGGGTGTAGAGGGTGCTATATTCGGCCCTCTGTTGCTCTGCTGCATAATTGTTGCCATTAACTTAGGACGGCGATACCTTTACTCAGGACCGTCTGAGGAAACTCTGCAAAGTTTAACATCTCAGTTCCAGCAGTTTAGTCCAAAATAACATACAAGTGACGCCGAACGCGTCATCAAGGACATAGTATTTCTGTTGGCACAATCGAAAAACAACGACAAGTCTGAAGCTGCTCTCATCAAAAGGATTTGATGAGATTCTCAAGTCCAGTTCATTTGACATCAGCGTTTTAGACAGTGATAAAGAGAACAACTTAACTTATTTTTCTAACAAATGCATTTAGCTTAAGCAGTGCATATGAGTATTGTACCAGATCATTTTGAGCGGTCTGAGGTATTTATGAGAAGGAGGTGTAAGGTTTTTGCACAACTTTGAGCTGGGAAAAACAATTTCATAGCTTTGCTATGTTAAAGCCCAGCATTACAATGACCGAGGATGTGCTGTCAATTAAACTAGTCATTACAATGACAACCATTGTTTAACTGCATAATTATATGTAAATTAACAAAGTTTTTAATATTGAACTGTAAGAATATGTCAAACTAATTGTGATGTTTGTATATTTTCCTAAATAAAATATGTTGAAAAGCTAAGGAGTATGAAATGGAAACATTAATATTGACCAAAAAGAAACCCAGTTGAAAAATTCTATTAGGACTAATTATAAATATTTATAAGTATTTATACGGTTTTTGACAGTATTTTTTCAAATGTTGAATATGATTTGTACAGGGCGCTTGTCACCTATATGGAATTGCACATCAAATTTATTTGTATTTAATTGAAGTTCTATATTGAAAATATGTTCTGATGGTTTCTATCTGGTTTTACAGTATTTTTTATATGTAATTGTTCCTAATGGTGTTGTTCAACTAGGAATTGCACTAAAACTAGGCTAGGACCAATACATATACATACAAAACAAAGTATGTACATTACCAACACAAATAAACACGCACAGTTAAATTGGTCACAAATAAAAATGAAGTCGCCTGTAAATACAAACATTGTTAAAATGTACACTGTACAACACGAACACGAATAAATGGACACCATTAAAACTGTACACAGGGTTGCTAGATACTTGAACCATTGTTCCGCCGTTCGAGGGCTTCTGTTCCGCCCAAATCCGCCCAATCAAGATATTGGATTATAGTTAAACGTTAAAGCGGTAAATTTATATTGTATCAAATCCGAAATTGATATTTTGCATTAATAATTTGTTTGTCGACATTTGTTTAAGAATACCGGAGGGGTTCATT
>JABFPB010007559.1:0-10904 GCA_022817645.1 Ceratoteleas bidentatus | reverse complement strand
TTTGTTTTTATTGTTAGGGTATGTTCGAAGAAACTAACAAAACTAGCAAAACTAACGAAACTAACAAAACTAACGAAACTAACAAAACTAACGAAACTAACAAAACTAACAAAACTAACGAAACTAACAAAACTAACAAAACTAACAAAACTAACAAAACTAACAAAACTAACAAAACTAAGAAAACTAAGAAAACTAAGAAAACTAAGAAAACTAAGAAAATTAAGAAAACAAACGAAACTAACTTAATCATCGCCGATTTCAGAGATCTCCTAACCTCCCTCCTCTGCTTGCCTACTTCTATGCAAAACTTTCCTCCCCCCGAAAAATCCGTCTGCAAAATCTTTGACCTCATTGATTTTCGACTTCGAACTAAAAGCATTGAACGTATTTTCGCACTGCAGTATCCGGAGGTGGCTGAACTCGCGCGATAGGTGGCGCCATCTTGGCAGGAAGCGGCAGAGGAGAGAAACTTTTAGCACGTCCCCGGTGTCGGCGTGGGGTGTGAGAAAGAAAAGGACAGGTTGCGGGGTTGGCTTGGCGCGAGCGAGAGGGCGCTGCAGGACGCGGGGCGCGAAGGGCAAGGCTGGTCGAGCGGCGCTTCATCCTGGTATCGACCGTCTGCGAAGGGGTGGATTTTTCCGCTGGAGAGCTAAAAGGCCGAGTCCTCCGAGCACATAACACGTGGTCCATCCATTGTCGAAGGCGGAGTGCAATGTCCGTCCATTATCCGCGTCGTACATCCACTTTCCACCACCTTTTCACGGCGCGCCCTCGTTCGATTGTCGACCTTCCCGGCGGCGGCAAAAAACACGCCGACCCCGGGTTGTCCATTTCATCTTCGTCGAAATTGAATTGCGACGCGAAATCCGGGGAACGCGGCGCGATTCGGGAAATTCGCGCTCGGATTATCGGGAGTTCGGTCGAGGGTCGTTATTTCGGGGCCGCTAATTCGTCGCCGGTGTTTCGCAGATGAAAGCGGCGCCGCGCGGATTTTGCAGGCAAGTCATATCAAAGTGGCGTTTCGTGCGATGATAAAATCGCGCGAACGAAGAAATGCCGGGAAACCGCGTACGCCGGGCGCAAAATTTTCGAGACTCCTCCGTGGGTCGAGTGAGCGTGACTCGAGTGTATTTTCGCCGCGAAAAGTGGCTCGCCGAGGCGCGTTTAAATTTCGCAAAAACGGGCGGGGTCGAATTCGTCGAGCCGCTTTGACGTTCGGCTCGTTGGCGCGTTTGTTTATCCGGCCGATAAACGAAATAACTTTGGCCACGCGCGGTCCCGGTTTCGCGTCCACGGGGCTACGCAAATATATACGAATTTCCTCGATATCCTTCAATTTTCCCCGAGCTCGCTCGGGGGGAAACGTCGGACGGAAATCAGTCGATTACTTAGAGTAGGTCATATAAAAGGCCCTCTCGCGAAAACGCTTTGAAGCGTGTTCAGTCGATATCTCGCAAAATATGCTTCAAAAGGCCGAAAATAGCGCAAGGGCTCGTGAGATTGAGTGTAAAATTGATGCGCGACGTTGCGCGGCTTATTTATATAATATTTATTAATCGCAGCTGACGATTAAATCATTATATAATCAGCCACGTCATCTCATCTATCCACCATTTTAACACATTTCTTAGTATTCACTCGAGTTATAATATTACATTCCTTTTCTCTATCACTGGTATTCATGAAATCAAACGCCAAATAATTAATCCCCAATTGTCAGCTGCGTGGAACTTGAATTTCAACTTACAATCTCGAACGCAGTATTGCCTTATCTCCCTCCAATTATTTTCATTTAATTATCGCCAATTCATTAATTGTGTCTCGTGCCGACTTCTTATTTCAAACGTCACGATTCAAGAATTTTCGTAAGCCGATGTGGCGAATGTGACGTCACTCGAGCGTTCATTAAACTGTGAACCGAACGTTTCCGAAATAACCGTCGAACGGAAAAAGACAAATTGCGATCGCTGCGAAACAAGTTGGTCCGAGCAAACAAAGTAAGCCGAGCTCTTTGCTATGCGAGCACTGTTGGAGTGACCGACAATGGCGCTGATTGAAATCAATGATTCTAATTCGCGTCGTCCGTTTCGTCGTCTCCGCATTGGTATTGCGGTGACACCCGAGAATTCCTTCCGCTTGACGGGCCTCGGATCTGCAATTTCGCCGTCGTGGGTCAAACGTAAAAAAGCTCTGGCGCGGCAGAAACCACCCCCTGTGAGAATGCAGACGACAGAAAATCCACCCCTCCGTTTTCTCATTGTCCCACGAAACGGCTTGGTCGGGCGATTTCTTTGGTAATCTGTGACCTCTGATAAAAAAGGAAGCAAGACAGTCGTTTCCTCCTCCACGTGGCAGTGTAATACAACCGATTCCCTTTTAACCCATCATTGACATAATACAATAATTATTGATGAAAATCGAACGAATGTCATGTGCAGAAATGTTCTCTAATAGTGCAGAATATTTTCTACATGTTAGAAAAAATATGTAGTAAATATTTAATGTCATATTTAATATTTAATGTATTTAACAGAAAATATTGTGACATTTGTAAATATTTATAAATATATACACAGTATTTTTTACATAAAAAGTATCCCTAATGGCGCATAATATTTAGTAATTATTTTGAACATATTTTTTAAATATTTTTGTAATAATTAGAAAATATTCGAATGTCCAAAAGTAAAATATATTTACTAAATATATTAATTCATTTACTAATTAATTAAAAATATTTTCTATATATTTTTCGTAAAATATAGAGTACATTATTATAAATATTTAAAAATGTGTACATTAAATATTTACTGTATATTTTTTTCAAATATACAGAATATATTCTGCACTAAATATATTTAAATATTTAATGAATATTTTTTACATCGGATTTTCTGATATTTTCTAAATATTACAAGAAATGTTTTAAAATGTGAACAAAATATTTACTAAATATTTACTGATAATTATGTGCTAAAAGGGGTTTCTCCACTTAATTATTTCTCCATTTATTAAATATAAAAAAAATATTTTTCTTGAATTTTGAGGTTGAAGGAATTCATTAAATGGTTATAAATGAAAAAGTAAACCTTTTGTCTGACGTTGATTATGAATTTAATCACTCGTAAGAAAGTGTTACTAGACTAAGTTCCTCAATTGTTAATTCGGTACATCGGAATCTATTTCGATTTTTGCACAATCCTATTTCTTACGGTCTTCAAGACGCCGTAATCTTCAATGGTTTCTATTTATTATCGCGACGGCGCTCAGCTGTATCGCAGCTCGGAGCGAGGAATTCGGAATTTTCGCCCGTTACATAAGACGCCGCGGCTTTTTATTATTGCTCGTGATTATGATTATAAAACTGCCAGAAGAATTGCCGACTTTGAGACAGATTGTGACAGAACGCTCGAAGCCTCGGGGTTATCCGAAGTCAAAGATTAAGAGCGAGGCGATAACGCGGACGCAAATCGACGACTTTGACTTCGTGTGAAAAGAACCATTCATGCCGCGGCATTTTTTGTCAACCGCGCTTATCGCTAATGCGTTTTATTGTTACAGTTCGTTACCTATTTATCGAGACAGTTTCTTCTTCGCGTCGCGCCCGACTATTTCCGACGATAAACGGGCCGATTCAGATAAATCGCGGAAAAACGTGCAAGGTCATTGTAAAAGTGTTAGAAGTTAATGCTGAAACGCGATAACCGTTGGCAGTTTAGTCTCCGAGTCGAGTGTATGAAAATTTACTTAGATTCCAGTATTTTTGCAAAGTTTACCCGGAACGAACAGAAATCATATAATTTTGATTCCAAATAATTGTAGTTTCAAATTCATTAACATTTATTACTGGTACATTACTAGTTAAGAATCTTTCAATGAAAGCACTTAATTCAATTAATTATTACCTCATTTACTACCAATTAATATACTTTAAACTTCCAACCCCCATCAAGCATAAATTCACAAATTCCCAACAAAAATGTAGCCTTTTCCCTGCGATGCTAGAAATAAATTCTATTTCCACGTACGCCAAGTAAACGCGTTTGCATTATCATAATTTGACAAAAATGCGCCAAGTTTCGAGTCTAAAATTAGCGCATTAACCTTAGCGATTATCATTGTGATTGAACCGTGAACTCCGACCGGCGTAGCCGGTGTTTCGACGAAATCGGCAGCAGGAGTCGAAAGAAGAGCCGCGAGGGAAAGTCAACAAGCAATTTAGCCTCATCAGCTTCTATTCTTCGGCGATTTACACGCAAATATGACGAGTTATGTTTGCGAAGCGATGTCTCGTTGAGCCGAGGTGTCTCTCGGTGTCTCTCGCCGCTGCAAACAACCGCGGCAGTCTTCCGCAGAGGCAGTCAGTAAGTCAGTTAAACATGGGTCCTAAAACATTCAAACGACAAACAGCGAGGAAGCGTCGTCCTTCCTTTCCTCCGTCCATTAGCGGAGTTTGCGCGGCGGCGCCTCTGAAGTCGACGGATCACATGCGACGACGCTTGTCCGCGCTCGGTAAATAACCGCTCACACAAATTTCGCCTCGTCCTCACGGCGAAAGTGCCCGCCGTCATTTTATACTGTCATTATAAATATTTTTACACCTGCGCGTTTTTTCGTTAAGGGCCTTTGATGGCCTGTCAAATGTAGCGCAGAGCGCTTCCATTATTTTTTCATCATGTTTGTTTTTAAATTGAAAAAAGTTTTTTTTTATTTTAGTTTAAGGGGGAGGAAGATAAATGAAGGTGGAGGTTCCAATGGAGCGAATTAATGGATTTTGTAGAATTGGTGCTGAATGGAATTACAGTTCGCGATCGTATTAAGCGAGGATAAAGTATCTTATTATTGTTGTTTATTGAAGTTCGCGCGATAAAACTGGTTTAATCAGTTGAGTTTCAGATATTTAAATTCGACGTTTTTCATACAATGTATCAGATTGTGTCAGCATGTTCGACTGTGCAAGTTGCCGGGAGGTTTTCAGAAGTTACGATTCCCGGTTCGTATCACCAGTGTAAATTGTGTTCAACACAAATGATGGTCTGTTTTGCATATTTCGACATTGTTGTAATGTATTTAGGAGAATCGGCGCTTGCTGTTAAATATATTAAGAACACAGATGTCTCGATCTCCCGATGAAATCTGGTTAACGAATTGTGTGATCTTTGTAGATCCATGATATTATCTCAAATCGCATTAATATATTCATCAACAATCTCGTTATCTCATTACAAACATTGCAAACAAAAATACTTCACTATTTAACACGATTGTTAACTTTGCCCCAACGACAAACTTTTGTAATTCATTGTCAAACTCAAATAAACTCTCCGCAAACATGAAACTTTGTCCACCGTCACGTGACGTCGCAAAAATGCCTGCATCCTCTCATTCGTACAATTAAAATTGCAAAATGTGCTCCCAACAATTTAAACAATTAAAATGCCCGGCCACTTAACACGTGGCTCGTACACTTTCAAATTAAGACGTCGTTATTTCGAAAAGCACTTTGTGCGTTTCGCACAAAGGTTCCTTTAAAAATTGCGATGAAGATTAACTGCGGGGCGAATTGAATTCATTTTTCTTCTGTGAAACGGTCATGCGTTCGGACGACAAAAAGGGGCGGCGGGAACTCAAAAGCCGGAAACCCGCGATTCCGTGTATTTCGTATTCCGGTGGCGCCAGATACGCGTACGCGGAAATCCGCGGCGTTTTCGCGTACGCCGGAGCGCCGGGTGGCTCAAGGCCCTCATTATGTTTCGGTAATTAGCCGAAGCCGACGGGTGTTTTCAATTTGCTCAAAGGCACCGCGCGCGTCTTGAGATGCGTACGTACGCCGGGAGGCGACGACGAGGGAAAAAAACGGCCCGGGGGAGGGGGAGGGTGAAAAACGGGGACAAAAGTAAAGCAAGCGGAGCAGCGGGAACAAACCGCAAGCGAAAGAGGGCGAAGAAAGGCGCGCGCGAAGAAAAATGAGCGTCGGCTGAGACGAGCGAGTGCCGAGGAAAGCCGCGCACTAATGAGACACGTTACCTGACGATTTACTTTATTATTATTTTTACTTGTAAATAACGCGGCGAAATGGCATTTAGCGGCCCGAAGAAAAGCCCGCGAGACGAAACGCATTCAAAGCGTGTAAATAGCGGCCCTCCTGTCCTTTTATGAGCCGCTTTTTGTCCCCTTTGCGCGCGTCTTGTAACGTGTGACAAGCGGCAGTCAATTATGGTCATTTTTCAGATGAACTTGTCGGTTCCGGCAGTGGGGTTTCGTCAACACTTGCCACAGTTTTTGTCAAACGATGTTCAATGGTGAAAAATGGGAAGTAGCTTCTGATAATCTATGATGAGTGGTTGTGAAATGTATGAATTTTGTATTTATACAAAATTCAAATGTGATTCGGTAAAAGATAAATCTTCGGTAAAAATAAATCTTCATTGATTGTTGAGCTGATTTTAGTAATCCGGTGTTGTAGTTATAACATTAAGAAAGTTTATTTTACACCTAGAGAAGTCGTTTTATCCGGTTAATGAGATTTTGATTTGTTGGTGATGTGATGTAACATTAATGCGAATTTTTGTCCTGGAAATAAAATTTTGTTTGTATCATTTACTAAATTGCGGTTACATTACGACTCTTTTATTTACATAAGAATACATTGTAAATTGAATATAAATTACACTCATACAGTGTTAAACATCTCAGGAGTGAAGCTTTTAGGAGAGAAGTGCGAAATATTTTGATGTTAATCTTAAATAATCAATTTGTTTTTGAAGTGAATATTTAGAGGTTAGAATTCTTTTACGAAAAATATGGTTTGTTTTGTCTTGTAGAGAAAAATCATCGCCCGTTCTTTTGCCATCAGATGTGATGATTTATGACAAATGTAAATTAAGAAATAAGATTCAATTAATAGAAAAATAAAGGATTTTCACACTTTCTTCACACTATACCAAGTTGCAAATATCTTTGGTATGGATTTTTCTGGACACCAATTTGGAATGCAAATTTCACCCTTCACCGCTGTTTTAATACCTAATTTTCTAAGGAGGTTGGGGTATGATATTTTAGAGGGAAAAGGATAGAAGAAGTAAAGTGAAAAAGTAGTTCACAAAAACCATTCACTGAAAGAAATTATTAGAAAATCCTTTTACGCTAAGAAGATTCCACTCATAATAAGAATATTCCACTTATTAAAAGATTATTCCTCTAAGTATAAGAATAATCTTCTAATTATCAGAGGATTGTTTTTAGAGTGTAGGAATATTTCCCGGACTTTAAGGTTCTATGGGAACTTTAAATATTTTGCAAATATAAATTTATATTTTGCAAATACAAATTTGGACTGCGCTGTAAAAATGATAAGAGGAACAAAACACTCTTTTGATGTGAGTTTATGAATAACGAAAAATAAATTCTTTCAAGCACACAGGTACTCCTAATTTTTACATATTTTTAGCGTCAGAAGTATTTTATTACAAACCTCTGAAAAGGTCTTAAAATTAAAAATCTCTGACGATCTTAGGCTTTATCAAACATTTTCAGATCTTTAATTTCTACGAGAGAGACTAAAAAACGTCTGAACTATTTTGGTGAGAGTCTCTGTTATGCGAAAAAAAATCAGAACTTTCAAATGTCAAAGCAAAGATGAAATTTGTGTCGCTGGTATTAGTCGATCCGATCGAGTGTAGAAAAACGCGTTCATTTTTCATGCCTCGACATGCCGATACACGAACTTAATGACTGATTTGAATTTCAGTATCGTATCCGATCGCACTGTCGTGAAAGCGTCGAAATTCCACGATGAAATTAAATATCGCACATCCGGGTGGTTGGCAGTATCAGCTGTTGTGTCCGAAAAATATTTTTTTATGCAAATGAGAGATACGTTGTGAAATACGCGATTCTACCGTGGAATTCGTTAGATACGATTTAAGAGTTTGACAAAGGTCGATAAATATTAATATGTTTCGGCGGAATCGGGAATGACCGTTTCTTTTGTTAGGAATTGAACATTTATTAGCGATCTCAACGTGATGGATTGTTTGCTATTGTGCAATAGATGTTTTATGGGTCGATTCGCTTAACGTTAATAACACGTTGTTGTAAATAATAGCTTCATTAGATGAAAACTGGATTCTTAATATGATTAGCCTTGAGCCAACACGATTTGTACCATTAACACGGTTCTTGAGCAGATTTTATTGAAATGAAATACACGGATACTTTGCATTAAATATATATTCTCTGTATACCGGGGCGATGCGCGATTGTGGTGTTCGGATTCCATTCATTAATAAGTAGGTTACATGTTTAGTTCCGGAGAAATCGACGAATTTGATTAAATCGATTAAACTCCATTTGACAGGACTGGTTTCGGAAAATAGTTGACCAAATTCTTATTCAAATTCAAGAAGCTGGTTTGGTCACAGGGCATTTCGCGAAAATAATTTTCGGCTTTCTCAGTTCACAATTTTTTCTTTTCTTTTCAAACAGCTAAAATAATAGGGCAATGTTTTAAAATAATGAAAAAAAAACTTTAACATTTTTCGATTTTGTAAATATTACAGCAATATATTTGGCATATTTCAGAAATATTTTTTTGGATATACCAGGAACATTTTTCCTGGAATAATTTAAAAGATGTTAGAATTTTCCATTTAGAATAACTCATTTGGAACAGTGTCTTTAAATCACGGTAAAACGTCTCATCACTTTTCCATTAGCAGAAGTGGAGATTGCTTTTTCATTACTTTCCGCCAATCACCGGAAACATTATATGCAAATAATCAGCAAAAACTCGGCGTCGCTAAAAGAATCTGCGGTTAATTTCCGTGCACCTCGAAAGTGATAAATCACCGCCGCGACTGCTCATTAATCGAACAGCGGTGCGACACAAATTTCGCTTAGCAAAAGTAACTGGCAGAAATGTCAGTCAATAGCGCGGCTGTTTAATTAGTCGCGTTTTCCTGGCACTCGGCCCCTCACGCAAAAGTCACACTTTGGTGCTGTTTTCCTCGGTCTACTTCGACTGGGGAAACTGAACATGAACAATTGGAAAATCACGTATCGATGTCGCCCGGGAAAATGGCCGATTTGGACGCGAAATTCCGACGAAAAATCGCAGTTTTACGGCGGTAAAACCGCCATTAGTTCGTAGAAAATCGGTTTAGAAATTGGCGGTGAATGGACCTGTTCCACTCGTCATCGATAAACAGCCCCATTTTACGCTTTTCAGCCACAAAGTGTCGCATGTCACGAGGTGTTATCGGCCGATCTCAAATTGGAGTAAAAGTGGCAAAACACTTTGTCGCTTTCGACTGTAATTACGCGTTTGTCTAGATTTCATTATAACGATTTTCAAGCTACAAAATGCGTCTGCAATTTTGCAACAGATTTGGCCTATTTCTTAGAGGTATATATTTTCGACGTATTACATTAAGTAATTATTATCTTTAAATTAATTTGTGATGATTAAAGTGAAAATGAAACAATCGTGGAAGGGAAAATTGCTGGAAGAAATCGGTGATGGTTTGTGAAAAATCGGCGGTATTAATTTTTGTTGAGAGGATAATGATTTTGTCAACACCGGGAGATTGCCGCTTGAAGCATCAGTTGCATCATCGAATCGCACGTAATAACTATAATACGAAATTTAAACATCACTTGGCGGAATCGCCATTATATAATTGAAACATCAGTCTGAAAACTGAGTCGCGCAATTAAATCATAGCCTCGTCGCCTTGTTTGCCCATAACGAACGCACGTTAATTTTCATAAGGTGCCGCACGCGAGGCGCCCGCTCCGGTAAAAGTTGCTATTGAATTTATAGAAACACGAAAGTGGGTCATGTGTCATCACATAGGAGCATGCGCTTTTATTGCAGGAGTGTTGATAGGATCATCAACATTTTACGCGAACGCAACCAAAAAATGTATTTTCACACATCATAACCAAAAAAATTAAAAATGCTGAGTGAAAATGAATTATGCAAGCAGACTGTACTGTTATTGCAATACTGATCATAGATAATTCGTTGTGCTGCACAGTTTTTTTAAGAAAGAAAGAAATGTTAACATATTTCAACTGTCAAACTGTTTAGACACTTCTTTGCGGGCAATTAATTTTGTAAAGTACTTGTTTGTACAGTATGAAAAATTTTTAGAATATTTTTTAAGTCAAATTTTGCAACTATAAATAACTTGTCGCAAACTGTAAGAATATTTAAATATTTCTGATAATAGACCACACAAGTTTCCAGATCTTTCCAGACATTCTCAGGCTTTCTCAGATTTTTTCTAAATGTTCATTCACACAAAGGAACTGTCGGAAAATCACAGAATCAGTCTGCAGAGTTACATAAAATTTATAAACTTACAAACAAAACGCAGTTTTGTAGATATTCTGGAAAATGCGTTGCAATTCAAACTGAAATTTTGCGAGTGTTCGAATTTTTAAATTGAAGTTACAGTTATGGTCCTTCGGAAGTAGAGAGAAAATTCGAAGGAAAATCGTCCGGAACAGGTTCGCCTTGAGTCGAGCTGAAAGTAATATTTAACGTTGTGGGAAGTGAGTTTCTCTGCGCGAAAACTGGAGGAAGAAATTTGAAGGCACAAGAAGACGAAAAAAATGAACGCGTGAAACGAGTTACGTCTCCGTCGATTTTTGCAATCACGCGAAGGCATCGACATTTATCGAGTGCGCGGCTCACATGAAAGTCGGCGGATTTTCCTACCTGCGCATAAATGCATCGCTTATGCGCGTTGAAATTCACGCCTCTGCATTAACATTTTCACCCTGATCTACATTACTTTTTACCGTGCGTTAATTTTCTCTACGAGTTCATCTGCTGAAGCAATCAAATTCTGATCCGCGTTTATGTGCAAATGCGCGAGCCGCGCATCAAGTTC
>JABFPB010007558.1:0-10906 GCA_022817645.1 Ceratoteleas bidentatus | reverse complement strand
CCCGAACACGCGTTTTTCAGAGAAAGTATTGTTGATTTCTATTGGCAATTCTCATGTATCCTTTTTCAGATCTATAAGAATCGCCAATAGAAATCAACAATACTTTCTCTGAAAATCGCGTGTTCGGGAGATTCAGAACAATATAAAATATTGTTTTGTTCTGGATGCGTTTCGAATACGCCAAATGCTGCCGACTAGAGACAGTTCTGGTGAGTACGGTTGAAGCGAAATTTTTTTTTCCAGTTTATGTATTTAGTTCTGCAGTTGTTGGGAAATAGGAACTTGTATGGTATTTGGAAAGATAACTGTTGTCATTGGGTGTTTTGTCGAGGTCAACCATAAGTCGTCTAAGTGAAGGTGTTAGAATGTTAGCTTCGCGTGAGAAATTTGATATGGCGTAAAGCAGAAGACGATCCGATCTTGCGGTAGGGTGACAAGGTTACCGATCGGGTTACCTAATTAGAATTCGTTGATTGAGGCACACTTTTGAGGTGAGAACGACTCAATCTAGCCTGGATCTAGATAAAAATCGTGAGTAATTGGATCTCCTTATCGTCTTACTTGAATTCAGCTGTATGTCTCGAGACGTCTCAATTTCAAGGGATTAACAAAACGTTTGCTTACATCTTCACTAGTCAGTAATACCTATTCCAAACCCCACCGAAGTTCATCTTTCTTAAGGCACCACTTCTACTTTACCGACCGAGCTGACAAATACGACTTCCCACTTGCCTGCAAAAACACCTAAAAATCAAGATAACCTCAATTACACCCATTAAGGCTCATCCACAGCTGGAACGTCCTGAAATAAATCAACTTCTCGCATTTTTTCAGAAAGTCCACAAAAAATGTTGAACCCGCCAAAATTGCCACTTAAACGCACTGCGCGAATAAATCAAACTTCCTCGCGCGCGACGTGCTGCGAGGTTATGTAATCATGTTGTCAAATGACTGTCGCGCTTGTAACGAATGCGCATAATCAACCGCGCTGTCGGTAACTTTAACCAAATAAAATTATTTATCAACGGTTTATGAAAATTGCGCGACTGCATTCTTTCGTAATGTCCAGGCGATCAATCAATGCGCGATACCCCTACAACGCCAACTATCGGCCGATTCGGCAACCGACCTCCCCGGTTCCACCACTGTAATCGGTTGGCCGTCACGCGTCCTGAATATTCATCGAATATTACTTCGTGCGACTTTTACGCACATCCGAACCGGTCCTCTGGACAGTGTTACTGGATTGTCAATGTTGTCACTAGTCTGTCTCTTTCTAATATATTTGTTATAAAAAGATACTCTATTGAAATTTTGACTTCTTTAGCCTTTCCTTCTTTCTCCTTGTAAGTGTCTTTTTCTAATAAAAGTGTTGAAAAGAGACGGGAATATGCCAAATCTAGCAGTTTATAAATATCTGGCTGTTTGATGTCTCTTTCTAATAAATGAGTAGAAAGAGACGGAATTATGAAAAATGGTCCCAATCATACAAGGCAGGTTCGGGAAAGGTCGCGATTTGTTTCTCGAAACACGTCACATTTCCTCGGGGATTTTGTCGGATCGAACTTAACGAGAATATCGGCGTAACATGAAACGTTACACGGACGAGTTTACGGGCGCATGTAAGTCCGGAGATTGCGATCTCGAGCGAGTGTTAGGCCGCTGACTAAGTGGTTCGGTGGATGACGGATTTCGGGGCCCGTGGGCCGTCGGGCCCAATTTGGGTCCGTCCGTCAGCCACACCTCCGATTTTTCATTGCGCACTGCCGGCCTGATTGAAAAGCATTATTTTCGACCACGTCGCGCGCCTGTTTGTGTTCGTACGGTTTAGAAGTTGATTAATTGACCGCACCAGTCGGTTCGGATATTCGCGGGGACGCTAATTAAATTGTCGTCGAGTTCGTTTGAGAGGTGAAGCGTCGTTCTGGTGAGAGTTGTTTGGCACTTTTTTAATGCCAAAATGTAACTGGAAGGAACATTGGTCGAAACAGTCGAAAGTAGAAGTTAGGTTAGAATGTACAGGTGATGGAAGAGGCTTCGGTTTGAAACAACTTTCTGTCAGGGAGTACTGGTGGATGCAAGACGAGGAAGACAAATGGAGAAAAGTTTGATGAGGTAAGTTTTTGTTTAAGTATGTTTAAGTATTATGTTTGTTTAAGTATGATTACCAGCCATGCATCATTTTTTTTTTTCTAAGTTTTGAGTTCTAAGTTTTAAGTTAGTTGTTTACCAAACAGACTTCAACCTAAAATGTAGCATAGAAATCTACCTAGAGGAAGCTTGGTTTTAACCATAACTTGTAGCTTGGAAAGGGTCTGGCATACGCACAGTAAAAGTGTAGCCACAATGTTCCAAAAGTTATAACACAAATTGGGATAGTCCAACAGCAGCAATTCTCTTGTCTGGCAACTGTATGGCAGCACTGGATCCAGATAATTTGTTCTCAACGTAGGATTGAATGTATCGCGATACAAACATAACCTAAAGGGCCTATCGCTCTGAACACATCGACAAAAGTTTAATTCCCTTAAAAAGCGTCTCATTCGGGATTTACTCGCGACGACACCCTCGATCCCTATCAATTCAATAAATCGATGTGCCCGATCGCTCCACTTACCGATCGATCTTAATTCCATCCGCCGCACCGCGTCATTACCATAAATCCTGCGGCGAGCATCGCTCCCTCTGCAGTGACACACACCCAAATCCAAATCGCAAGTTACGTTACAATATTTCCCCCGTAAATAACCGCGTGCTCATCTCATTTGTGCCATGCTCGATTTAAATCTACAACGCGTTGCCTGCGCCTGCAGATCCAGCATATAAACATTTCCGTCGGCCGCTAAACAATTTCGGCTCAATGAATAATGTAACAGTGCAATTCGCGCTCGAATATAAATCGACGCTTGTCGAAAACGAACGCCCGTGAGGAAGGGTTCGGCATCGCAGGTCTTCGCTCGTTCGTAAAGCTTATCGTCAAAATGACTTATCGCTCAAACGACCGCTCTTCTGAGGCCGGCATACTGTTTTAATTTTTGAAAAATTGAGGGTTCGGTCAGAAAAAAATTGTACTGGTACTGGAAAAGGTTGAACTTTCAAATAAACTCTATGCCTGGTACTGGTACAGGTAAACTGGACACCTCAGTCGGTACCATTTCAGAAACACTCCCCACGTTGGGCGCCATTGTGCTGACACCCCAGATAGCATCATTTTAGAATGTGGCGTCCCACGTTGGGTGTCACATTCTAAAAGTTTAAAAAAGTGAAAGTGATATTGACACCTCGATTGGTACCATTTCATAAATACTCCCCACGTTGGGTGCCATTGTATGGCTGAGACTGGTATAAGTAATCTGTATACCTGACTCACATAAATACATTTACAATAAACGTCATGAAAAGCAGATAATAGGCTTAGATAGTTTGACAATTAGTAGAACGTTTACAATAAATTAAAGGCAAAAATTTGGCGCGAAATTCGAATTTCGTCTCTTTTCCTTAAGTCGATAACGGCCATTTCGCCCCACCTCTCGACTCGAAAATAAGTAACACGCGAAATGCTGGCGCTAAGCGGCTCCGCGTCATGTTCGGCTTACGTTCTTCCGCGCGCTTCCTTCCGTACCCGCGCGTGATATATCGCGCGCTTACGTAAATCGGTACGCACGCCGGCCGATGCGCCGTATTTATAGCTTTATTAAGACGCTGATTAATACGCGCCCGGCGCAACGTTTCCATTTCGCAATCTGACGTGGATCCACGCGACGTGAGTTACCGCGCGACAGACAATGTGTCCCGCTTCGCCGGCAGGCCAATCCCGAGTTTGTCTTTATTTGTCCGCCGCAGGGATTTAGTGACTGCGGCTTTATCCAGCGAATAAATAAGCGCAGGTAGTCGGTTTCTTAAGTCAGCTTAATGATTCCGGGATTTACAGTTTATCGCGGCGATTTTTGCGACACGCCACTTTCGCATGGCCCGCCCGGGACTTTAAGGACCGTTTTGCGATCATTTGCAGCTCCGAGATTTCTTTTTGGTTTTTGACTGCTTGGAGCACCTGAACTCACTTTCGAAAACACATTTTTTCGCGGGAAAGATTTATACTGAGTGAGTGTCTTATAATGAGGTTTGTTTACATCGAGACGGTCAAATGAACCTTGTTTACAAACAAATAGAGGTTGTTTGTAAATAACTAGCAGATAAAAGGGTTTATTTAGAAACTACAAAAGAGTATTTATAAATAAATAGTAGGTAAAAAAGCATTTTTTTATAACAGATAGCATATAAAGAAAATTATGAAAGCGATGAAAATATCGGTTTGTTTTGATATAAAGGCAGACACCGCATTGTCAGATCATTGATAATGTGATTTAAAGGGTCGTCTGTAACATGCAAATTATGAATAATCTAATTTTAGATATCTCGTTTGTTTCTAGGTAACTGAGTTGTCATCGGCTTTAATAATTTTCGACCTCTGCAAGCCACCAATAACACAAAGTAACCCCCTACCGTAGGACCTCTACTCAATTCCACTGATAAACTAGGTAAGTGATATTAATTCGCAGATTATTTTGTATAAACTTTACTTTTGTGTACAAACATGAATATGTTCATAATATCTATTTTCATATAAATGGTATGTATACTCAGGTTCCATAACATTTATGTTTTGATTACAAATAAACTGCATTTGATTAATATTTGTTTACAACTGCAACCTCAACCGGTTACAGCCCAACAAAACTTTGTTTACAAACAATATTCAAACACTGACTATGTAAACAAATATTTCTTCACATTCACGAAGCGCTTGAACAAAGACTTATTTACATACAAATGTGTGACCAATGTTAATCCGACTAATTTTCATTGCAATGGCGATTTTCACGCTGAATCTGAAGTCAACCTAACCTCGCGAAGTGGGAATTCAATTGTCTTGACGATTTTTCTCCCGATACAATAACCCAGCGAAGTGTTGAAGGCAAGCGTCTTGTGTAATTCAATTTCGCTCGTTTGTCGCCGAAGTTCGCTGGCAATTAGCGCGCAACGCCCACCTCGCGCGACGCCTAATCAAAACGACGTCGCGTCGCTGAAAACGCGTGATTGACAGTTTTATTTACGACGCTGGAGCATTGTAATGATTTGCGAGGCGCCGCGGTCATAATTTATACATCCAGATATCGGGACACCCACGGTTCGGCGATTCGGGTTTCAGAAAAATTGTGACGTTCGAAGGTAGGAAGCTGTCATAACGCGCGTTTCCGGCGTTATACACTAAAAAAACATTATTTTAGCAAAGTTGCTAAAATTATTATTGGATACAATTAAGACTATTACATATTTAAGATTATTGGAACAAAAATCGCATAGAAATACAATGGAAATATAAATGAAAAATAATCATATTCGAAATAGAGGTTAGTATGGCGCTTCCATGCGGATTTTGTCCAAAGATAACGTCATTATAAGTGCTTTGGGAGCTGAAAGTTTTTTAGAGCTTTGCCAAGTTGAAAAATGCATGTAGAAAGTATTAAATCCACATAGAAAATAAGTATGAGTTAACTTTATGACAATGAGACCAAAATATTTACACACGCCGTACGCTCATGGATTAGCAGTCTTGTCTGCACGCGTGTTTTTCTGCACTGCATTCCGCGCAAGGTTTCTAACTGTGGATTACAATCGCCATATTCCGCCCAAGGTTTCTAACTGTGGACTACAAGCGTAACCAGGACTCAACAATTAATTGGTAAAACAAAGAGTAGTAATTATGTTTGTATGTTATGTAAACAAAGATAAAGAAAAATGCCGGCCAGGTGTATTAGTTTGCATCTCTGGCATTCGTCTAGCAAGTGCGAATTTGTGCTTTTTGGTTGCGAGTGTGATCGTTTGAAGAGTTTATGCGAGACGTCGGCCACCTTTCGCTTCGAGGTTAGGTTATAGGCCACTTCGAGTGCGGATATAATCGAGTCTTTTCGTGTATAGTGTAGTTCGTGTTTATGTGGCATGATATTTAAAACTACAATTTATTTCAACTTGCATCAATAAAATTTGCATTCTGCACTACAAAAACAGTTGTCTTATTTTAAGACGTTTTTGAAAAAAAACATGAAAAATGTCTCAGACGAAGATGTTTTCTGACGAAAAAGACACTAAAAGTGTCTAAACGTTTTTTTCGAAGACACTTTGTTTTCCCGTGTATAGATGATGAAAGACAAAGAAATTTCAGAAATACAACAAATCTAATCTGATAATCGGCGCAGTTATTGGAATAGTAAACCAAATGCAGAAAGGATATCTGCCAGAAGCCGTGATAAAGCAATTAATTTGAAAATGAAAATCGAGAAAAGTTCAACTAATAAAGTCTAATGAGAGAAACTGTCGAACTTCATGAATAAGACAATGAGGCTCGAAAATAACGAGCAAATATTTTTTAATTACATCTCAGTCGCTGTCCGATACTTTTCCCGATGGATCCTGCGATATCTACATGACCATGTTTTCAGACTATTCTCGCCGAGAATTTTATTCAGTCAAATCCAATTAATGTATACGAGAACTATAAGAATTTGACTCATCCAACCCATTAAATCTCCGACAGCTGTGGAGTCTAATCGGAACCTCCAAGGTCCGCCTCAAGGCACGAAATCCAATTGCCCGATACCTTTTTGCGTAGTGCCGCAATTGAAATTCTTTCTTATTATCTCGCATATTATTTTCCAGCAAAGTCCGTTCTCAGGTGATAATAATTTGTACGGATTTTACAACAAAAATCGCTACCAAACTACGTAAAAGTATTATATTTTATTATATTTCTGTAGTTTGCAAAAATTCCTAGAAAAGCTACGCATTTCTGAGCTTAACTTTTATTAAATAGTGAAATTACGCATAATGCGTAAAAATTATGCGTTTCGCTGCAGTTTTTACAATGTTTCGGAAGGTTCCGAAGAATCACTTGAAATATCTACGTTAGCGAAAATTCGGTTCGCAAAACGTGGCGCATCTGGCCCACTTTTTCCATGCGAAGAATCCCCATTTCGTAACTTCAAAATATCTTCGTGCGAATTCGAATTGGAATACATGTTTTGAACTATCAGACCATTGATTGCACTCTTTGTCCGGCGGAAAGTTGCTGAAACGCCGGCCATTGTGACAAAATAAAATGATTCTCCGCGCGTTAAAGGTGAAAGTTATGCCGCGAAATTATTTGCGCGGCATCGATGCGCCGACCGGGTCAAGCGTCCGCCA
Organism: Ceratoteleas bidentatus; assembly: GCA_022817645.1. NCBI lineage: Eukaryota > Metazoa > Arthropoda > Insecta > Hymenoptera > Scelionidae > Ceratoteleas > Ceratoteleas bidentatus. Next base: position 3,664 of record JABFPB010007558.1, on the reverse strand, counting down.
ACACATACTGCCTATACCGATCGCGAGAGAAAATAGCGTATTGTGTAACGAGGGTGGGAAGTTGGTAGTTTCGAATGCGAAATTTTCGGGTCAAATTGGTCATTTGTTCATTAAAAATTGCAGAGAAAATTAGAGAATAGTCTACAAGATTAGTGACTATAAATAATGAAAAGTATGAAGAGAATAGTATATTAGAATTTCAAATGCATCGTAATGAGTTTAAACTATTCCCATTGTTTACTTTCGTTTGATATATATTTATTTATGTATAGTTTGTCTTATAGTCAAATTTTCCTAAGCTTTTTTGACAGTGCAAAAACATCCCAAAAAACTGCAGTAATATTTACTGGAAACAAAATATCGGTAAAATTCATTATAATACTACAAAATAAAAATTATATAACATTTTTTACAAGAATTTGAAGTGAATTTCAAATATAAATGAAATTATACTATCTTTTGAGATTTGAGTTGATATGGCGTTTCTTATAGAGCTACACAAGATAAATACCACTGTTCAGGTGTTGACACAAGGTCCCTGCAGAGAGATGTTTTGTGAGCTATAAGAAAATACTGATTTTTGCTATCGTAATGACAACTTCACTTTCTAATAATACCGTACATTATAGCGAAATATGAAATATAATTAAACGTGACAAAAAGTTCGACATTTTACTCTCGCATTGTTCTTTTGTTTCCAAAAATGATTTTTTTCTCTATAGTGGCTTGTTCCTACTCACACTTTGACCTCTTCATCGTAATCTGTAATTATGAATATGTTGTCTTTTACCATTTTTACTTTTCATAATCTAAGGCATTTATGTCTATATTCATACATACACTTATTCTTAAAATTACATTTTATACAAATATATACATTGCATACACTGAGAAAGCTTGACATCTACAACAAAATTGAAAAATGTTAAACGTATATTTAAGAACATTGAAATAAGAAGTTAAAATGAAGATTAAACTTTGAAAGAAATGTAAAAGTACTCGTTGATTATTTTTATTTGTCAAATTTTCAACGATTTTCACCGTCTAGATATCCGACAGTTCACATAAAAGCTACCTTAATCACATATTTCCCTAAATTGTTAATACGCCTCATTTTTTTTACTATTTTTTATAAATTTAAATACTTTTTTCCATAAACGGTTTTACTTTTCTAAAATAGAAAATAGTTACTTAGCACCAGCGATACAAATAAAAATGACAATTTGTATGTACATGTGACAAAATGAAACTCAAAGATCGTAGTGACGGCGTTGGAAACGGCAAGCAACTGATTATTCTGCGAATTTCTCAGCGCAAATGCATCGCCGCTCCGTCGAGTGAATATCGTAGTTTTGCGCGACCGCATGATCAAACCATCATGCTCCGATTATTGCCGCAAACGACCCGAAACGGGATTCTGTTCATTCCACGCTCGTGTTGTACAAATATTTTTATTGCCAATTCATACGGTCGGTGATTTTAATCAACGTTCGTGCGCCGCGATTTTTCTGCCAATCGTTATCTCGAAGAAAAGTATCAAGTATGACAAGCGACATTGTTTTAGCTTTCGCCAAATATACTTATCTAATTTTGCCATTAAATATTAAATTTAGTCAAAAACAGTTAACAATTTTTTAAATATTAACACATACAAGAATAAAAACGGTGAAATTGAAAACAAATAAATATAAAATATTAAGTTACAAAATTAAATTATGAATACAAAATTATTAATTGCATTGTGCTGCATATTATACATTTATTTTTTGAACTTTCTTGATCCAAAATCATTTTTTTTGTGATCGAAGGCAAAAATAAAAAATATGCACGAAAATCGGTCATTGAATCACGATTCAGCGATTTCGGTCGAGTCGTCTTGACATTACTCCCGTGCATCGATATTCCAGAAATAGAAAGTTCGATTTTTGTTGCAAACTGAAAATCGGCTGTATTACGTTTCAGAAAGTTAGTAACCCGTTCGCACACTCGAACACGCTTCAATGTTGCTTCAAACCATTTCAATTTTTTCGCCAATCAAACAAATTTTTCGTAGTCTCCTATCAAGATTGTCATTTAAAACTAGAAATCAGTCTCAACTCGTTTTCCAATTCCCATTTGTGATCAAACGAAAATAAAAAAAAATGTTTTAACAATTTTATGTGTCAACAAAATACAAGAAAATTTGCTTCGAATAGATTGATTTAAAAAATTTGTATCATTTCTATATATATTTATGATAAGGAAATATTTGTTTGCATCTAATTTTTTCCACAATTTATTGTGGAATCTAAATCCTTTTCAATAAAAAAATTCATTTATTACAATTGGATTTGTTTCTCATAAATTATTTAACGTCTTCTTCGATTGTTAAATGTTTTCGACATGCTAAATCCCAATTTGCGTACGAAAGTGGCCGAAGTGGGCGTTGATTGACGTTCGAAAAAACGGGTAAAAAATTTCGCGACACGTGTCCTTTTACGCGCGGATTAATGAAGGTCAAGATCACGGCTGTCGTGTGACTTTAGGAGATCGCGCGCAGCCAGCGTTTGTTAGAAAATCGCAGAAATCGCGAGGCACTATTTCCCACTTTCTCCGTTCCCTTTACGAGGCTTTCAAAACGATTCGCCAGCGCTGCGCGCTGCATCTCTTCGGCGCTACTTGTTACGCTCGAGACGCGCTGCGGAGATCAATAGATCACGGGAAGATGCCTCCCGACAGTATCGGTAATTAAACGGCAAATATTTCTTGCAGATGATTTCCATTTCCGTAAATTGGAAAATGGGAATCGTGTCATGATAAGCGAACGAAACCAGTTCGGTGTGTTTAGAAAATACGTGATAAGTGGTGTTAAATAACGGTGATAAATATTATTTAAGGGAAAGTGCAATCCAAAAATAATGAAAATTCGAGACTAGCCGATTTTTATTGTAGATTTTATTAGTTTGAATCTATATGAGCTTGACTAATATAGTTATTTCAACATTGTAAATTACATTTTTAATAATTTTCTTTTGTAAAATACAAAGGGACACATTTTAAAGAAGATTATCAGGAAAACGTACTTGAAATTTGACACAGTTCATGTTCAATGGACAATAAAGGATTTTTAAGGCGGATTGTCGATTAATATCGATTAAAATCGATAATAACATTACTTTGATTATCAAAAACATTTAAAAATAGGCTAAGATCGGCCTATTTTGTGCATTTTATCAAATAATCAGACATAACTCGAAAACGAATTACTTAAATAAATTTCGTCTTCATTTTCAAGTAAAATTGTTAAAGTAACTTCGAGCTTTCGCTTATTTTCATTTTTATATAGAGTATTTAAGATGAACAAAATACATAAATATCAAAACATCCTGATGGAAAATATGAATTTTAGTAATTTGGGTTGCATCTCTCCTTGATGTTAATAAATATTTTGCAAAATATTATTACCGCCAAACCTGACTTATCGACTCCGCAAATCAAAATTCGCTTTTAACCTCGTTAACTCTCTTTACTTCAAACACGTCTACGCTCGATAGGGGTCTATTAAGGGTCTTAATATATATAGACTATAATCATCGAAATGTAATGGGGTATTCAAGTAGGATTCACAGAAAATATTAATAAAGGATAGACAATTCAAATCACATAAGAGCGTCCTTTATTAATA
>JABFPB010007557.1:0-10906 GCA_022817645.1 Ceratoteleas bidentatus | reverse complement strand
CAGTGAATCAATGTGCGTTCCTATCCCCGGACATTTATTCACATTATTGTTAATTTCATAAACTTTTAGGGACATTTAGGGCAATAAAAAATTTTTCCAATTTTTTTCCAATTTTCGTCATTTTTCACTTGCGATACCCCTTACGGGGTATGATACCTGGTGGGGAATTTCATTATCTTTCAGGTATTTTATCGGAAACTTATTTATTTTTATGTTACAGGGAGAAATTGCGGGAGCCAGCGAGCCACCTCTTTTCGAGGGACATTCGCGCGACTCCATTTTGTCGGAACTTAGAGCAGGTGCAGAAAACTGTAAATATATGAAATCGTACCGGAAATGTTGCTGAATACAATAGTTTTTAACCCATTCCAAAATATTAATCCCTCTTTGAGCTGTGCGCATTTGAAAAAGACCATTTTTTAGCTCCCGTGAAGTAGGCTACCCCCTTAAGGGGGGGAGTACAATTAGAAATTTTTTTTTTTGAAAAAATTTTTTTGCTTTAAACTACTTTAAATCTGTCTGGGAATATGCCCTCAAAAGCACAAAGCCGTCCGGAACTTCTTTACAAAGTTATAACCATTTTAGTGAGTGCTTGTCAAACGGCTGAAGTGCGCGTGAGGCGCGCTGAACCGATCCAGAGGATGATCTTCGACCCCGGGATCGGAAGAAGGTCCTGTGTGGCCGTTTGATGAGACGGAAGACATCTGCAATGGCCCAGGAATAGCTGAAGTTTCAGCCAATTTGAGTGAGTGGAAAATACTTTTTTACAAAGTTGAAACTTTAAACGCTTCTCCTGAAAAGTAGTGTTTTTAACATCGCCGTGCAATGTACAGGTCACAGATTTCATTCAAATCGATTGCGACTTTGTGTCCGATGTTCGTAATTGAATTTTCTACAACATGAAAAGAAGGATTTTTTATATTAGTTTGTTAAATTTTTTTGTATGAACAAAATCAAAGAAAAAATAGGGTTTCTTTGAAATTTTTTTCATTTTTTTATGAACAAAAAAATTGTTTCACATATAATTTAATTCACGTTGTGCGCTGTGCTTTTAACTTTAAAGACATGTTGCTATTTTTTGTTTCAGACGTGATCCTGGACCTGTGGACTTCACGGCGCAAAGTGCTTCTCTCAAAACTTGACTTCACATTATTTATAATAACTCGACAACATTATAACATTTTTTTAAAAATGTTATAATGTTTTTAATCTACATTAAACGCCTAACGAGATGCAAAAAAAATGGCTAAGTTTTGTTCATTTCCCTACATGCAATCCACTCCTAAATATAGGCCTAATTTTAGGCCTTCTAATTGTACTTCCCACTTAAAGCTGCAATTCATCAGATGATCGAACTGTCTTCATTACAGATTCATCATAGTGCAATAATCCTGCAATTCCCTCAGATATTTCATGGGTTCCCCATTCCCATCAAATGTTGGCATGGTATTCTTGGACATTGTTGTTGTTGTTCCTGCAATCCCAGCTCCTATTATTTTTATAGCGTATGGATGTCACTTCCATGATCTGCTACTGTTTTCTGTATTTCCTGTACTATCTTAATTGTGGCAAATTGATCTTTTAACAGGTCTTCCAGTAATTGCCTATTTTTTGCTAATAACTCACGTGTTTTTTCATTTCTCACTTCATTGGCTTTTTGGCACTGCTACTTTCTGTGATCTTGTTGTCCTTCCTTGAAGCTCCCATGTATCATTCGCCAATGATTTAGACTGCTAGAATGCATTTAGCAGGTCTGATTCCGTGTTTCCAATTTTTCTATATGGTATTTCTGTCAACATTGCGTCCAGTAAGTTTTGTTCAGATGGTGCAAATCTCCCGGTAGAATCTTCTATCCTTATATGGGGAGTAACTGTCTTTGACATATTTAATTCTAGCACTTTTTGTGGTGAGCCCTACTCACTCATATCCTTCTGCACTGATCCTTTGCTTCTGATAAGTTTTCCACCCTTTTCCTTTCCTTTCGTAATTTTTAGACTTTTTCTAGGTAACATTTTCGTTTTTATGCAAATCCCCTTTCTTACCAATGTTTCTCTTTTTTATTATGTCGGGTGCCAAATTGTTACATTCGACTTTTCCTAACCTTAAAAAAATAACTTAATCAGCTACAGGGAAAGGAACGCATAGAATAAAATTCGATTTTTCACTTTCTTTCTCACTTTATTAATCTCAAACACAAATTCTACAAATTAACCTCGAAAACACACTGGGTTCTCGACGTTAAACAAAAAAGAGACACCTGCTCCTGGTCCTCGTAGTTCTCCACCGCTTGTCCTGTTCGGTCACAGTTTTCTTACCCGGTCACTAATTGACCTATTTCCGGTCACTACTTGACCCAACTTGTTGACCTGTACCGGCCACAATTACTTTCCGGTTGAATTGCCTTTCGAGCCACCGAATGACTAGTGACGCTTCTCGGTCGAGCTTGCCCTTATATACCCTCGCGTTGCCGCAGATCTAGGCTCGTTCGCAATCACAAAAACGTAGACTCGCTCCCCACCTTGCGCAAACTCGCTCCTCACCTCGCGCAAACTCGATCCCCACCTCGCGCAATCTCGCTCCCCACCTCAAAGTTACTACGCTCGCAGCGCCATCTTCCCTGACACGCATGAAACACATAGATCGGACGACGGTACGGCAGTTCTCAGCTGTTGTTTATCACGCGTTGCGTTGTCGTTCCAGGCTTCTCGTTTCGTCTTCAAAAAATCAGTTGTTCAGGTGGACACGTTCGCGTCGTTTCTCCCCGTTCAATCGCTGTCCATCGCCCCTTGTTTCCACGTCGATACGTTCGCGCCGCGTTGTTGGTGCGGATCGCGAAAACATGTGAGGTTATGAACGTCACAGTATACGTTTCTTTCCTAAGAGCTGACTAAGGAAATTTAATTCTTTTTATGTTAGAAAAATCGAATGTAACAATTTACTTATATCTACCCATATTCTCTTACGTACTCATTTATACCAATTTACAACCATACATAAATTGTACAAGAGGGTGGCCTTAAATAGTATGTTTCTCCAGTAGGGAGGAACATTCATATTTTTCGAGGGAACTTCCGGAACGAGTGAGAAATCACTCGTTCCGGAGTTTCCGGAATTTTCAGCCGTGTACTGAACGATCTTTTTCAAAATGTGGGCTTTTCCTCCCCGAGAGATGAAAAAAATTATCTTTTTCCAGTGAGGGTGAAATCGATAAAGTATAAACAAATCAGAAATAGTAAAAACAAATCAGAAAAAGCTAAGCAGATATCATTTCATGCGAAAGTAAGCTCACAATCGTCTACTACGAATCCGTTTTTTTTTAACCCCAGTCGAACTTTATAGTCAATTTCAATTAATTTTAATTGATTTTAATTGATCAATTAAAATTTCAATTAAATTAAATTGATTTTAATTGACAATTAAAAGGCAATTACTTTTAATTAAAAAATACCATTTAATGGTAAAAAATTAATTGAATATGCCCAACTCTGGTTTCGTACCTCGCCACGGGCGCAAACACCTCATCGTAGTCGACTCCTTGAAGATGAGAGTGCCCCAGTGCAACCAGTCTTGCCTTGTACTTCTCGATCTCACCTTGCTGATTCGTCTTCGCCTAGAACACCCATCTGTTTGTGAGAATCTTCGGATTGTTTGGCCTCGGTACAAGAACCCACGTACGATTTTCGCGAAAGATTTCGTACTCCTACTCCACGGCGGTCAGTCAGCTCGTTTCATCGCTCCGTCCCAGTACCTCAGACGTCGTTTGAGGATCCGGTTTGCAGTGTTGCCTGCTGCATTGCGTCGGGATAGTGATGTACTCCTTTCGTGGCCGGCCTGGTTTGCCGGTTCGTACGACTTTCGGGCGGCCAGGTCCTCTCCGAGATACACTGGTATTTTTTACGAAAAAGATCGCCTTTAATTGAAAGAGCACATTTTTTATTATGGAAAATAATTTTTTATTTTTTTCGTCACTGAATCTTCTTTTTCCTAGACGGAGGTAGAATTTAACCCTTAACCCTGGATCGTAAAAAAATCACGTATCCTTAGAATATCGGTATGTGAAACCGCTATACCATATTAAGTATATTTAACAACTGGCTAAAATGCCCGGCATCGCTCGGAATGAAAAAGTTTACATAATTCCTTATCCCTAACTGAACAATGTAGTTCATATAACCTGAATCAAAATCACACATGGACCATCAAATGTAAATGAAATGTAAAATTTTTACATATTTAAATATATAAAACTATAATGGTTAAATAGCGGTCAGATATCGTTGGATATCGGTGGAGTAACGGTCATATAATGGTCAGATACTTGTCAGATGAGGTAATAACGGCGAACCAATGTTCACATAAACGCCGTTTAATGGTTGAATAACGGTCGAATAATGGACGGATAAGAAGCAGTGAAGGAGCGCATATGGGTCGGACAAGGGTTTGATAAGATTCGGATTACGTTCGGATAACGGTGGAAAATTGTCGGATAACGGTCGGATTTGAGGCGAATAAGGGTCGGAATGCGGCCAGATGAGGTTCGGATAAGGGTCGGATAATGGTCGGGTAAGGGTCGGATAATGGTCGGGTAAGGGTCGGATAATGGTCGGATAACAGTCGGATGCGGGTTGGATAAGAATCGGATAACGCTCCGATAACTCTCGGGTAAGGGTCGGGTAAGGGTGGGATAATGGCCGAATAAGGGACGGATACGGGTTGGAAAAGGGACAGAAAATGGGCTGATATTCGGCGAATTATCAGCCCATGTCATCGTTATCCGATCGTCAGATGACGATCGGATAACAATCGGATAACGATCGAATAACGATCGGATAACCATCGGATAACGATCGAATAACGATCGGATAACGGTCGGATGATGATGGGATGACGTAGGATGACGATCGGAGAACGATCGGATAACGATCGGACAACCGCCAGACAACGACCAGACAACGATCAGACAGCAGCCATTCTACGGGGAGACTACAGGCAGGCAACGGGCTAGCAACGGTCAGAAAATGGTCAAAAATGGTCAAAAAATGGGCGACAAATTGTCAAAAATGTTAAAAAAGGTCAAAAAATGGATGTCAGTCATTACAAAATTTGAAAAAAAAATTTATTTTTTACATTGACATACAAACTTTTTATAGCCTATAAATATCTCGAGACTTCAAGGATTCCGCCTGTCAAGTCGGTATTTTGAATGCTGTATTAGTTTAAGCGTGATCCTCTTACAAACAAAAACTAAACAAACAAACAAGCAAGTAAGCAGCTGTCTCAAATGTTCCTAAGAATTGCTCCTACAATTGACACCAGCGCAGTGGTGTGCCGATGCGCTATGTTCGCAGGACTCGCAATGTAGTACGCTAGGCAGTTCGCGAAGAAACAAAGTGTCTAAGAAAGTGTTACACACGAAGATCATAAGCATATACGATTTAATTCCGCGACATCTTCACCGTTATGTGCGAAATAACATTCGGGATACGAGGGATAAAAGAACTGGGAAACTTCCTGGGATAAAAGGTGAGCTAGGATTAGACGGACAAGAGCGGACCAGATCGCGTTGATCTCCTCCGAGAAGAGACACGCAACAGACTGGTCCAGGACTAGGAACAAGAGACGAGCACCAGGGTGGCATCGTCGGAGTGGTGTGCCACCAAGCTGACGTCCTCTCGTTTGCGATTCGTCTCAAAGGTGAAGAATTGTTGTGGCCGAGAAGCTGAGGGATTGAGCAGGTCGCATGACCCTACCACCGCAATTCTGACGCGACGAGACCGTGAACTGGGAAGCTGTAGAAGGCGAGACTGGCTGGATCCTGTCGATGGACAGGTGGGCGCTAGGAAGAGTTCGGTAAGGTGGTGTGACTTTTGGGCGTGGATGGGTGGTCGTTAGTACCTCCAGCTAATCTGACAGTACCGAAAAATTTCTGTATGGAAAAATCATTAAGTAGAAATAAATATAACGTAATATCATAAATATAACAGATGAAACGATTTATAAAAACAAAATGTACTTATTTAGGCCAATATCATTAAACTACTTGAAAAATAAATTTGTTTTTCTAATGTTTTATGAATAATGATTATTGAAGTTATTTTGTTACAACAAAATCTGCGGTCATAGCCTGAAGATAAATCTTTAATTTTGTAAATGCAGTATGTAAAGGTACTTGCAAATATTAATTTAATTTTAATCAAACGTAATAAATAAATCGTTACTAGTGCGTAGAAAACGGAAATCAATTAAATTGTAAAACTTTGTATCCCGTGTTTGAGGTTCCTAAGTATTCCTAAGAAATTGTTCAATATTTCCTAAGATTTCGTAGGAATCATTTGAGTTTCATAGGAAATGTGAAACATTTCCTACGAATTCATAACAAATTTCTAACCAATTCTTAGGAATTCTTAGGAACTTGAAGCAGGGGATTGGTTTTATCTCCAAATTATAATTAATGAAATATTTTGTAATTTTAAATTATTGGATTTTATTGCGCAACTACTGATTGGCTATATTTTCACAAGTGTACTTAATATATATTGTAAATTTCCAATAAACATACTTCCTTAAAAGTTCTCGTAAATTAAAAATAAGGTAAAACAAGTTTGTATTGAAGTTATATAATTGTTGTTACTTCACTATATTGTTACTTCACTTATAATTGTTGTTACTTCACTACAAGTTTGTAGTGAAGTAACAACAATTTCCAAAGAAATATATTCTGATTGAAAAATTATAAATTATAATTTGGACGAGAAGCCAATACAAAAAGTAAAAATGAAATTTCAATTTATTTCCGTTTGCTGAGAAGTGTAATATACAAAATAATCAAAACGAATAATTGCTGTGTTCGGTTAACGTAACTTTTCCTGTAAATTTCCTGTTAAAATTCCTGTAAAAAATTACAAAAAGCATAATAATAAACAAATCTAAAATTTCATATATGCAACATACAAATTTTGCCCATTTCATTAAATATTTGTATGTCTGTAAAAAAAAAATTTGTTAAAAACTTGTGACTTTAAACGAACCTCCAATGAATCTTGGCTTAATTTGTATATATACAAATTACACTGCATCGCAGCCGTACATCTTTTTCATATATCTGGTTAATTCTATTGTAGACTTCAAAGTTGTTCTCAGGCCTTCTGCTGTCTGCACTGTGAGAAACAATTTAGGTGATATCTCTTTGTTTGCAATACACCTTTCCCAATCGTCCAATCGTGTAATGGCTCCGGTCAAAACCTGCATAATAAATATTAAAATATCAGAAAATAAGAAATATGATCGGTGAACGACAGTGAACTTAATTACACTGTACACTTCTGTAGATTGTTTCACGAACTCAAGTTTAAAAAATTCAGCTTACCTTGAATTGGTCTGTATCTACCGACAATCCTTCCGAAATATCTCGGATATTCAGAGCATCAAAAACATCGTTGATCCATTTGCAAAATTCTGCAGTTTGCTGGGATTCACGTAGTTGTGGTACATACTTCTGATAAAACTGTAGACCTCGGGATATACTGTTGCTAAAAATCTGTTAAAAAATAAATTTGATAAAGATTAACTTGACGAAAAGAAAATAAAGGAAAAGAAAATGTTTAATGTTAAGATTTTACGTCTACACCTGAACAGCAAGGCTGACGCGCATTTTTGACGATGAATTTAAATTGATATGCTTCAATGATAATTTTGGGCAAATCCGTATCCTTCCATTTGAACCGGTGTACTAATTGTCCATTTGGCTCCATCTGAAACAAATCTAAACCTATGAAAAAGGATTGGAATATTAATTGTAGGAGAAACAGAAAATGAAAGATCATCTTAGATGTCAAGTTTCAACATTAATCTTCAACAATTACAAAATATTAATGTACTATATAACTGTATATTATAATACCTGAAGAGCGCCGTCTTTGTGTAATTTGTTACGAATTGTTTTGATTAGTTGCGGAGCATCTGAAAATACAAAGACTTTCCGATTGTCGTGCAGTGGGTGTTCAAAGTAACACCGAGCATTTGTATCATTTAACTTGCCACTGATGCCGAATATACTCCAAAACTTTCTATTTGTCACAGCTCCGTCAGTAGTAACGCCATGTACTTTTGCTCCAATGTTTTCCAATAGGGTAATAGCTAAAAAATAAGTTACCTTTAACGTACTATAAAAATACATAGATCACCCATACAGAAATCTACAGAATGACGTTGTATAAGTACCGATTTGATTTCTACTTGGGTAGGTGAGAGCGAACGTCAAGTTTGTGTTACCTTTCACAATTAACTGACTTAAAACAGTTCCAGGAACTGGTCCTTCAGACGCCAAAACAGCAATCGGCTGGGCATAGTTATCGTACATTGGTCTGCTAATTTAAACATATCGCTCTCCTTGTTATCAGTTTGCTCCTTTTGCTTCGATTTAATAATTCGTTTTGTGAATGGTCCGGAACCATTAACAAAATCTTCATTGATCGATTTATCTCCGAAATCCACCAAACCACTGTACGTAAGTGTTTGAGACTTAACATATGTATCTTTTCGACTTGAAATCTCGTCCAATAATAAAATGCCATGCTTCTGCCTTTCAGTTTTTCCACCAAAAGAAGTTTTTAAAAGGTCAAAAAAAATTGCAATCAAATCCACAACTTACATTGATTAATGATAAATAACTGAAATAAAATGTTTGCAACATTAAGGAAAAGCGATAAATTGTAATAAATTATGTATAATGTAAATTATTGGAAATATTTACCGTCTTATAGTTGAAATCGAAGGCAAGGGTAAAACGTTATTCTCCCGAATAAACCGGTAGCATTTTGGGGAACGCATGTGGATTAGAATGCTTAGCAAAAGCCAATTTTCGGAATACCGATTCTGTTTTGAATGTTTATTTTTTGCTGCTGACAATATTTGTCGTATGGTTTCTTTTTTATGTTCATTCACATTCAACTGCGTCATTACGTTTTCCACTTTCTCACTGTCACTTTGGGCTAAATCTTGATGCGCTTTTGATAATTGCGACTTTAAATGTTATATATTTTTTATCAAAGTCTTATTCATTTTTACTGTGGCATTCATTTTGCTGTTTACGAATTCCAACTTTTTTCTTTGATCTGTCGACAAAGGTTCACAAAATCGAAGTCTCCTGAATGCTCCATTGTTGTCATCAAATCTCTTCTGCTTTAGTTTTTCGTTCCGTATCACATTAGCACATTTGTCACATCTTGCCTTCTTTGATAACAACAACTCACACTCTTTGTGTCGAATAGTATTTGCTGCATCTCTGGATACTACAGATGAATCTAACTTCTCTTCAGTCTCGTAGCCTGGGCAAATTTTGTGTACGCTGAGCAATTCTAAAATATCGTTTAGACAATCAAGGTCTATAATTTGACTACAGTTAATGCCAATAGATGGTGGATCTAGCATTCGTCCCGTAACATTGACTTGAAAAGTAAGATTTGAAGAAACGATCAGTTCTATCATTGAAATTGATCTTTGTACTCCGTCGATACTCTTCATTTCAATAATGCTGAAAACTATAGTTTCTGGGCCGCAGTGATCTGTAGAAATAAATTTTATCCATCTCAAGGGAAGCCGCACATTTTTAGTCGTTACAATGTCTTGAAATAACGTCTTCCTATCATCAGCGTCACCAGTACTTCCATCTTCACGAAGGAGATTTGTTTCAGATCCACTGTCGACGGCAACGCGTTCATTAGAATTACTGCTTCCACATTCCTCAGGCACACTTCTAGATGCAACACATTCTCCAGAGATGTTATCATTTTCATGGGTTCCATGTTTATCTAAACGTATAGAAGGAAAGGCATCTTCTTTAAGGCGTGGAATTTTATATGTCGACTGAAAAGAAAGGAAATTGTTCATATTAATAATCAGGGATGATTTTAATGATTTGATTTGATAATTAGTAACCCTTGAGAACTCTGTCTATTTGGAAATAGAGATTACATTGCAAAAACTATCAACCTAATATGTTTTAAAATATTTTACAAATTCAAATATTTACTGAATATTTGACAGAATTTGCTGGTAATAACTATTTTACTTGTACAATATTTATTGTTTCAAACTTTAAGTAACGAGTTTAATCTTTAAAACCTTATAACATTTCCCTAAGAAAATGTAGTAAAAATAAGAAAAATACTGTCAACACAATACGATATTTTACTAAAAAAATCATTTGGTTTGACAGTTCTCTTTTGGACATCTATAAACAATCTTATTAATTAATTAAATTAAAAATATTAATTGTATGGAATGAGATTCTGAAATGTTCCTTGAGAGAGAAAAAAGTACACAGAATTTATAAAAGCAAAAAAGGACAAATTCCAGATCGGAATCCCACTCATGAATAGTTAGTATTTAATGTATACAGTTAGTATACATTAAAATAGTATAAAATGCTTTGTGATTTATATATATAAAAACATTTTGTTATAAATATCTGAATAACAACAGTACATTTTTTGCAAAATTCTTTACATAGCAACTACAAATTGCTGTAATTGTTTCATCTTTGTATCTCAAAATTTTAATTAATTATATTTTAATATTATTCATCAAATTATTATATTTAACGTCACTTAGCTCAGACGAACATTTTAAAAACGTAATAAAATGTAAGAAATATAAATATTTAGATGTATCGATATTGTTTTTATAAACAACTATTTCTTTTATTCAACGACTTGAATAAAAACCGGTGTTTAAATTTTGTGGGCGATCTCTCGCTCACAATCGAACCCGCGAAAACGCGGATTCGCGATATGAATTAGGGCAAGAGTACGGGCTTTTGGCAAGTTGAACGAATTTAATTCCTAAATGCCTAATATACGAAATACATGCACTTTAGTATTTACCTCAAAGGTAAACACGGCCCGCG
>JABFPB010007556.1:0-10906 GCA_022817645.1 Ceratoteleas bidentatus | reverse complement strand
TACAATACTGACGCGGGACCTAAGACCTACAGCATTACGGGAGGTGTTCCACAAGGCTCGGTTCTCGGCCCACTGCTGTGGAACGTCATGTACGACGAAGTACTCAGGCTGCCGCTGCCCACAGGAACCACGACGGTCGGCTTCGCTGATGACATCGCGGTCGTAGTGGTTGCCAAGCACCTGGAGGAGATCACCCAGATGGCAAACGAGGCTGTCGCCACAGTCCGCCAGTGGCTTTCATCAGCTGGTCTGCACCTTGCAGATCAGAAAACTGAGGCAGTTCTCGTGACCAGCAGGAAAGTCAGGGAGACCATCACTCTCACAGTAGGAGGCTGCGACATACCTTCGCAGCCGTCAATACGATATCTGGGGGTCCAGGTAGACGCAAGGCTGAGCTTCGACGAACATCTTCGGATTGTGAGCGCCAAGGCGGGAGCAGTCTGCAACGCGTTGGCACGGATCATGTGGGGTTACATGTAGGATCGCATGTAGAGTCACATGTAGGGTCACATATGGGGCGACATGTAGGGCCACATGTAGGATCAAATATGGGGTTACATGTAGGGTTCCGAAATTCCCTCCGTATTTGTGCTTTTCGAATCTTCAAATAACCGAATGTTATAAAAAAAACTTCGATGCCTTCGAAATTTCAAAGTTTTCGAATATTTCGAATTTCGACGTTCGAAGTTTCGAGGTTTTCGAAGTTTTCGAATACTTCGAAGTTCGAAGTTTCGAAGTTATCGAATACTTCGTAGTTCCAAGTTTTTATGTTTTCAAATATTTCGAAGTTCGAAGTTACGAACCTTCGTAAAAATTCAGATCCCTATTAAAAATAAGGTTTGTTGTCTCTTCATATGTAAAGCAATATCGGCGTACTTTTTTTCGCATCAAGTTTCTCGGTTCTAAATTTTCATTTGTCATGGTTTATGACAAACGAAATTTAAGAACCGAGATATTTCAATTATTAGAAAAATCAAGGGATTTCCCATTGTCTTCAGTGTAGAATATGTTTGGTGTGGAATATTCTGGACACCAATTTGGAGTGAAAATTTCAAACAGCGACACTATTTAACCTCTCATTTTTAACCGTGTGCAAAAATTATGTGATACAAAGTAACCCAACTGAAATTTTAATTTGCTCATTTAAAATTGGGTAATTAGTTATTTGAATTTTTAATTACATTGCTCGCTTAATAACGATTGTCAATTTTTAAAACATTTTATGGTTAATTCAATTAACCATAAAATGGTGTGTAAAAGGCGATTGACAAAAACATAAAATATAAAATGGTTACAAAAATCAATAAACAGAAATAGAAAGTTATGCAAAGATTTTCAAAATTTCTATCATTTCTTATTTCTTAAAGTTTATTAGTTTAAGATTTGTTGTATGGTATCAAAGAATAGGCCCCACTCCTAAAATTATTTTATTTTTATAAAATTTAATAGTTCGTATACAATATTCGAGAAAACATTTGTAAATTATGTATATATTCTCAACATAGTCTCAATAACCCAGATAGAACATGAATTTGACATACATCAAATATATGTATAATATACGTATATCCTTACTAATATATAAAATTAAAAATATATATATATTGCTTGGCTTGCTTGGCTTGCTTGCTTGCTATATAGATTTGAATATAGATATTTCGAGGAAAAATTTGCAAAACAACAAACATCTCACATTTATTTTTCGGTACATGTTGCCCTGCTTTCCGAATTTTATCGACCATAAAAAAATTATTATGGTAACTAACCGTAAACTGATTATCACATCAAATAGCGCATTTCATACTCTTCTTCCAGGCACAACTTACATTATAAAACATATATTCTGCTTTTTCAGCTGTAAACGCGATTTTTACGCGTCTGTGTTTTCGAATACTGTGAACAATTCGCACCCCGCGGGTTGAAAACCAATTTCCACGCTCATTTCAACCCTCTAGAAGACATTCCCACCGCTCGCATAGAATTTCGCATAAAATAAAGGCCCGCTTCGCCCATTCTGCTTTTTCACCTCTAAACGCGATTTCTTCGGATTAACGTTTTCGTATACGGTGAACAATCTAACGCACCCCACGGCTGAAAACCAGTTTCCACATTTATTTCAAACCTCAAGAAGAAATTCCCAACACGCGAATCGAATTGCGCCTCGAATAAAGGTCTGCTTCGACCATTCTGCTTTCTCACCACTAAACGCAATTTTTTCGGATATACGTTTTCCAAAACCGCGTACAATCTAAATCACCCCGCGGGTTGAAAACCAATTTCCACACTCATTTCAAGCCTCTAGAAGACGTTTCCATCGCGCGCATCGTATATCGCATAAAATAAAGGCCCGCTTGGACCATCCTGCTTTTTCATCTCTAAACGCGATTTTATCGGATCTACGATTTCGTATAGTGTGAACAATCTAACGCACCCCGCGGATTGAAAACCAATTTCCACACTCATTTCAACCCTCTAGAAGACATTCCCACCGCGCGCATAGTATTTCGCATAAAATGAAGGCCCGCTTCGCGCATTCTTCTTTCTCACCGATAATCACGATTTTTTCGGATCTATGTTTTCGAATACAGTGTACAATCTAACGGACCCCGCGGGTTGAAAACCGATTTCCGCCCTTAATTCAAACGTCTAGAAGAAATTCGCACCACGCGAATCGAATTGTGCATCGAATAAAGTTCCGCTTGGACCATCCTGCGTTTTTACATATAAACGCGATCTTTACGGGTCTGCGTTTTCGCATAGTGTGAACAATGTAATGCACAGCGCGGATTTAAAACCAATTTCCACACTCATTTCAACCCTCTGCAAGACGTTCCCACAGTGTGGTTGAATTTCGCATAAAATCAAAGTTCGCTTTGACCATCCTGCTTTTTCACCTATAAACGCGATTTTTACGGGACTGCGTGTTCGTATACAGTGTACAATCTAAATCACCCCGCGGCTTGAAAACGATTTTCCACATTCATGTCAACCATCTAGAAGACGTTCCCACCGCGCGCATCGATTATCGCATAAAGTGAAGGCCCGCACGGACCATTCTGCTTTTTCACGTATAAACGCGATTTTTACGCGTGTATGTTTCCGTATACGATCTAACGTGAACGATCTAACGCACACCTTTCCCTAAGGGAAAGGGGTTCGTTATTATTGTTAAATATGTGTTCATGTAATATGGATTGTATGTTGAACTAATTTTGAATCTGTTTTGTTTTAATTATGTTTTAATATTATTTGCTAATTAAGTGTTTTTTACAAGTACATTTTTAGTTTGATAATAAGTTTGCGTAACAACTATAAATTATGTAATTTAAAAAGAAATTGTATATTTATTCATTTTATTTACTTAATTTGTGACGTTCGCCCGGACTTCCCGACCCGGAGTGCGCACTGGTTTTCCCCGATGACCGACCCTGGGTGCCAGGCGATCTAACTCGCCGTGTTTCCCCGGCAGAATCTACTTGAATTCGGATCGACCGACGGCTAGCATGGGTATGGGTGGCGCGCGAAATAGGTTAACGGTTATACTGGGTTGACACAACATTTATTAGGGGTACAAACTCCCCTTTCCCTCCGCCGATACATGGCCCGCTCACGGCGCAGGAATTCGCGGTCGCGACGCGGCGCCCGCCAACACAAAATGACGGCGCCCACCTACGCGGCACATACCGGGATCCGAGTGGACACTATCCGAATTGGCGTGGCCCTTGTACTGGTTGCAATTAAAACATTATACTTAAAATTAGAGCCAACGCGCTCACCAATACAGTCCACAAATCAAAATACGATTATCGTATTTTGATTTGTGGACTGTATTATTTGGTCAGTACTGACCTTTGATTTTCGTTCTTAAATGCCCAAATTAAATTACACCGCGATCTTTATTTATTATTTTCGAAAAGCCCAAGAACGTTTGGGAAGCGCCGAGCGCTTCCCAAAAACAAGTTTGAATTTGTTTGAAAAACCGTTTATGGACTTTATGTTTAATTAACAATGATTGAGTATGGTGAGGAAAATCAAATTGGTCCTATGAATTAATTTTGCTAATGGTCGCAATGACCGATATTCAAAACGCGAATCTTTGTTCGAGATTTAAGCGTGAGTAAATCTCGCTTAAATCGAGTTCGACCGTTTAACGTACGCCGTCGGAAAACGAACGCGGCACCTACCGAACTTTGCAACGACCGAAATCCCTAAAACTGTTGGGTGCAGAACCTGCAAAATGCAATGGGGACGTAGCATGAACTCTCTCCTAAGCCCCCATATAGTTTTTCCTTTAAATGTTGTGCGTTAATTGCAACTTATCGTTGTTGCATGTATTTTAGCATGTGGGAGGTTATGCGGATCAGCCAAGGTGACGCCTTGCACTTCCGGGAACTCAAAGGGTGAAATCAAATGCCGTTTATAATCGGTTAGTTTCGGGAGAATGATCGCGTCCATGTCTATAACCGAACTTGAATCTATAAGTGACGCGACTTTTACGTGTGTAATATGCTTAACCGCTTTTGTTTTCAAGCCACCGATAACCGGTATATTTAAGCGTAACCCACTACGCGCCAAACGCCTATCGTTGCGCGGCGTCCTCGGATATAAAGGACATCTCAGATCCAGGATCTATTAACGCGAGAGTTTCCCATATCCGGCCATTATCAGAAATCAACCGCACACGCGAGAATACGCCTAGATGTTATTTATTAGCTAAATGATTGTGAATTTCCACCTCACTCGTGATTAAATCATTTGATTGTTCACGAGGGGTGGAAACGTTTCTACTCTGATTTCGTTCTCCCGATTATGAATTTAAAAGGTCTAAAATAGTCGCATGACGCTTTTGAAATTTCTTTCAGTTATATTTCGATTGGCAATTAGTTACAGTAAGATTTGTCTTAAGACAATTGTGGCAAAGTTTTTTCGCATTAACAAATTTTATGCGATCTGGGACGCTCAGATTTTGAAATAGATAGTACTGAAAATCGTATGTCCCGACTTTCCGCAATGTTTACAATTAACTGCATTTGAATTGGCATTTAACGATGTTGTCTGACGCTCCGGTTTGTTTACACGCGAAACGCTCGGCCGATTCGAATTTATGGCCTATAAGATACGAATTCTGCATAAAATGAATCCTTGAATGTCGGGTAGGTTTGTTATTCGCCCAATTTTTTATCCCAATCACCCAACAATGTTCGATCTAATTTACTCAGAAGAATATGAACTAATAATGGTGTCTCAATTTCCACTTTCAAGTTTTTGAGAGAATCAATGGAGACTTTAACTGTATTCCGCATGTATTTCAAGGCAGCCAAACTGTCGTACGAGACTTCTTTTATATTGCAAATAGAGTTCAATATTTACGAAATTATGAGACGCTCATTTTGGTATATTGAATTTACGTTTTTCCAACGACCTCATAATTTGCGTCTGAGATAGTCAATGCTTTAGTCGTTGCGCTTGCTTCGCCAGTTAAACACGACCGCGAGTAATGGAATTTTTGGATACCCGTAAGACTCTGTTATTATGAATAACAGAGTTGAAAGTGTCCATAAAATCCATCCAATTCAAAAGTGAACCATCGAATTTCGGGAGATCGATTTTTAGTAAGCGAATATTGTTATCTGACGCATTAGCTTCTGTTGTTTTTATTTGAGCGGACAGATATTCGTCACACTACGTAAAGGACACTAAAACCCCGCCGAAGTAATTTCTTTAAAGTATTTCAGGTCGCCTCGTTCCGATTCGGAAATCCCTGTTTCAATTTCGCATGTAACTCTCTCGCGCGCCGTATGTTTGCGTTATGTTAATTAGTCTAACGTAAAATTATAATTAGCCCCCTTTTTCTTCAGATTTGTGTGCAACTCGGCGATTTCTTTGCGAATGATCACTACTTGTGATATTTGTTAGGAATTTCGTGCTTAGTCATCTTAGACGTGTATTCCAGTTTCAAGTATCCAAACTTTTTCCAAAAATTATTTTCAATAGTTTAATTTTAATTTATCCGGATCGTTAGGACCTTGTACAGTTTTGGCCTAATTTTGAGGCACCTTTGATAGATAGGATTTGTACTGGTTATAATTAAACCATTATACTTAAAAGTTTAGAACCGACGCGCTCACCATATCTCAGTGGATTATTGGATTTTGATTCCTGGACTGTATTATTCGGTCAATATTGAACTTTGATTTTCGTACTTAAATGTCCAAATTAAATTACACCGCGATCTATTATTTATTATTTTCGAAAAACCCAAGGACACTTGGGAAGCGCCGAGCGCACAAAAACAAATTCGAATTTGTGTGAAAAACCGTTTTTCGACTTTATGGTTAATTAACAATGTTTAAGTACGGTGAAAATTTGTCCTAAGAATTAACTTTGCTAAAGGCCGCAATGACCGTTATGCAAAACGCGAATTTGATCGAGATTTGAGTGTGACAAAATGTCGCGAGTTCGGCCGTTTAACGTATGCCGTCGGAAAACGAACGCGACACCTTCCGAACTTTGCAACGACCTAAAGCCCTACAACCGTTGGGCGCAGAACCTGCAAAATGCAATAGGGACGGAGACTGAACACCCCGCAATGATAAAAATAAGTTCAAATTAGCGGCCCTCAACCGTTAATCCCGCGGCGCGAATTTAGGGCAAATCAACAAGCCAAAGTAAATAGCTACACGCGTTTATTAATTCTAGCTTCTTCTCGAAGTTGCTGGAACCGATTTCCACCAACACTGCCCACCTTAAACAAAGTAATTGTTTAATTCGTATTGAATTTTCGCTCTTTAAATGGACCTATCTAAACTAACCCCGATTGACTCACCTAATAAAAAGGGCCAATAGTTTGGCGTGAGTCGGGCGACGGACATACGGAGGGCCGTGTCCCACCGGATCAGCACCCGTCCAATCGGCAGTTTCCTTTTCCAGACGCGGTACCTCATCCGATCCCACTTTGGTACGAGGAATTCGTGGCCAATGGCGGTGACAGCCATATGCCAGCGGTAATATTCCCACTCCCATTCCGTAGGATCGAGTCTTGTACCTCGCGGCGCGCTTCCATCGCTGCGTAGGCTCTCCAGGACATGCGGTGGCGCAGGGGGCGCGCCGTGCTTCGCCGTGAGGTCTCGCCGCTGGGGGCCTTGCTGGCGCTCGCAACACCGGGGGGAGGGAACCTCCTCCAGGATGGCGTCGATGTCTCGAATGACGTCACGCACTACGTCGACCTCAATCACCTCGTCGAGGTCGATGTGGTGATTGAGGTCGACGAACGCGAATACCGCGCTCAGAGCGTTCAGTTGCGGGCTGCTCAAATCCATTTTTCTAACTGAATTTCGAATATCTTTTCCAAGAAACAGGTGGACGGGTCAAAACAGAAAATGACCCCTACCTTGATTGATAATATGTACCTTTAGCTAATCCCAAACAGGTGGATTTCGAAGTACGTTCGAAATACTCGAATTTGGTGTATGAATCATTATACGAAATAATTTCGATATCGGTAATTTAATGAAATCGGAATTCAAGCGGATAAAGCTGGCATAGTTGAGTGATATTTCTTTCTGCGTTTCCCTTCTGGGTTTTAAGCGTAAACATGCGAGGTACATCATTGGCCCCGTGTTTTAAACTAATAATTTTGCCTAATGACCATTTGCAGGGTGGATTCAACGGATCGCCAATTAGAACAACGTTTCCTATCTTGAGGTCAAGTACCTTCTCCCTCCATTTGTTTCGAGACTCTAGGGTGGACAAATAATCATTTGACCAATGTTGCCAAAATGATTCCACAATGCGTTGTGTTCTGCGCCAACGGGTTAATTGATTTTCGTTGGCATTTAGTTTAGCGATCGTTCGGGAGGAGAAAGTAGAGGGGCTCCGATGAGGAAATGACCTGAGGTTAAAATTTCGAGATTCTCAGGGTCATCATGTATTCTTGATATGGGTCTTGAATTAAGACATGCCTCTATCTGATACAGCAGTCAATGACACATGTCAACATCTCTTCACAGGTGGGAATAAATGACCCCATGACTATTTTCAGATGGTGTCTGATTTTACCCCGGACTCCCATATTCCCTCGAAATGCGGAGACGCGGGCGGAATAAATCGCCATTCTATTTCATCCGCAATCAACATACTACGCAAATTTTCGTCGCGGGTGGCCCGCACAAAAAATCTATGGAGCTTGGCGTCTGCTCCTACAAAATTACGACCTGAACATTTTGTAGGGCTTACCACTTAGAGTTGGTTACTGCAGTATCCAATTGCAGTAACCAACTCTAAGTGGATTGCTCGGATGGCCAAACAAATACAGCTATTTATGCCTTATGGGCATGACTTCCGCGACCACCCCGATCTTTTATATAAAAATACCCAGCGTAATCGACCGCAGTATTTGAAAATGGCCGAGAGGGTCTGCATCTTTCAGGTGGCAACGACCCCATGTACTCATGACATAACTGCGCCTTTTCTTGCCTATAAAAGGTACAATTGCGAGTAATTGACTTTACATTATTTCGGGCATTTACAATCCAATATTCTTTCCTAATTAAGCTCACTGTGAGCTGTACGCCGGAAGGAAGTCCGCGCAGATGGAAATGTTGCACAATTAAATTGGCTAAGTGTTCTGGAGGGATAATGATTGGATGCTTTTGTGATGGTGGCAGAATGGATCACTGCAACCGCCCACCAAGCCGCATTATTCCACCCTCATCGAAGAGAGGACTTAATGGCAATAAGCTTGAGTTAGAATTGATTTTTCCCAAAATGATTAAGTCTCTTATTTCACGCGAATAGGCCACGGATTGTATTTGGCCAACAATATACTTTTTTGCTTTATTAATTTCGAAGCAGTTCAACACTAAATCGCGTCTGTCGTCGGAATGTAATTTATTCGCGAAAATAAAACGAAAAGCATATTCATAAGTGCTTATTAATTTTGCAAATGACGAATAATTGTTAAAACAATCTATTTTATCTGCTATCTTTGCCACATGTGCGAAAGATGCTTTCCGTTGATCTAAGTCGGTCGAAAAATTGTTTTCTATATGCAGTTCATCTGATTCGCGCAAAAACTGGGGCCCTTGCCACCATGAATCTGATTTGAGGAGATCTGCTGCAGACAGTCCCCTCGAATTCAAGTCCGCAGGATTATCATTAGAACGGACATAACCCCATCGCAC
Source organism: Ceratoteleas bidentatus (assembly GCA_022817645.1). NCBI lineage: Eukaryota > Metazoa > Arthropoda > Insecta > Hymenoptera > Scelionidae > Ceratoteleas > Ceratoteleas bidentatus. The sequence goes on along the minus strand of JABFPB010007556.1, from coordinate 1,724 downwards.
GTCTGGTAAAGACGTTTGGATATGTGGTGTGGTTAATAGTATAAGGTTGTGTGAGCGTGTGTGACCGTATGTATGTGTTTCTGTGTGTATGTATGTGTGTGTAGTCAATTAATGACATACATTAAGTACTTGTATGTGTGTGTGGGTGTGTATACATGATTGTGAGTATACGTGGATGTGTGTGTGGATGCGTGTGAGTATGTGTGTGTGCGTGTGTGGTTGTAACTGTATGCTTATATGTATACATAGCAATAAATCTATGTATACATTTTGTGTATGGATGAGTGTGTTTATGTGTATTTACGTTTTTTTACGTGGGCAGGTGTAAAATCTTCAAAAGACGCTGTGCAGCCCGTGCTACACAGTATGTGGGACTTTTACCGCACTAAAAACCACCTCCCATTACATCTCACCACCCCGCGGGACTGCCGTCAGGCATTACTTCGCGGGAGGACTGGCTGTTATTCGCCCTTCTCTATGCCACGCGGTGGCCTTTCCTCGTCCTCTCCGCTTCGCGGAGTTTGCGGATGGCAGTGGCCGCGAAGTCGGAGGCTGCTCTCCAGGTTGCCTCCCGGGCTATCATCTCCGACGATGTTCTCCGGGGATAGCTGCAGATGGAGGTGCAGCTGGAGCTCTTCTCGTTCTACCTCGAAACGTGGACAACGAAAAAACACGTGCTCCACGTCCTCTGGCTCAGGCTGGCAGACGGGGCATGAAGCGTCGTCATCCAGCATGAAGCGGTGATGATACGCCCTGAAGGCGCCATGTCCCGTCAGGAGCCGCGCGAGTTCGTAGTCGGCCTCCCCGTGCTGTCTCGTTGTCCACGCCACGATGTCCGGTATCAGCCGGTGCGTCCAGCGTCCCTTGGATGACGTCGTCGAACCGGAGCCTGGCGTCGACTTGGACCCCCAGGTAGCGAAGAGACGGCTGTGAGAGGATCTCGTATCCGCCGACTCTCAGGGTGATGGACTCCCTGGCTTTCCTGCTTGTCACAAGGACAGCCTCCGTCTTATGGTCCGCCAGCTGCAGCCCGTTCGCCGCAAGCCATGCGCGGATCTCGCGAACTGCCATGTTTGCCGTCTAGGTGATCTCCTCCAGGTACTTGGCGACCACCACCACTACGACGTCGTCTGCGAAGCCGACTATCGTGGTCCCTCAGGGCAGTGGTAGCCTCAGTATTCCGTCGTACAAGATGTTCCAGAGCAGAGGGCCGAGCACCGAGTCTTGAGGAACGCCGCCCATGATGTTGCGGGTCCCTCGGCTGTGTTCTACATGAGGGTTCGCTAAAATAGCTCACGATTAAACGCCTGATGTACTGTGGTACCTCCATTCTTCGTCACATGTAGGGTCACATGTAGGGTCACATGTAAAGTGACATGTAACATTACATATAGAAGGATGTAAATACTTCCATCTATATATACTTCAATTGAATTTCTTCAAGTATATACTTCAACTATATATATCAAGTATATAGTTGATCTATATAGTACCATTTATATAAAACAATTTATAAAAACGGTGGAGTCTTGCAATTTGGGATCGACTTACTTTTTTATTATACAGTATTTTAAATATTCTTCAAGAAAGGCCGCTTGCGATACAAACCTCCAATACAACCATGCACTGGAAGTTTGAAGCCCGTAGAGAACAACGGTTTAGAGAACGTTGAAATGTCGCTTAACACTGAAAATATTTCAGTGTTAAGCGACAATGTATAATAT
>JABFPB010007555.1:0-10906 GCA_022817645.1 Ceratoteleas bidentatus | reverse complement strand
CCCTCGGACGTAATGTACTATTTAAATTTTATGTGTTTATTTCTCTGTAAAAAATTGTAAATTCATATTGTTTACTGAAAAATCCCATTTTTTCTGTTAGATAGCGCCATTTTGTTTAAACAATAAAGATTTGAAAAAATGCTTTTTTATGAAATAAATACATCTTCCCTGAACATTATCCACTTTGAATTTTGTATATTTATTAGAAAATCGCTGAGATATCTTGGCAACCGCAAATTGATTCTAAAAAAAGTTGTTTCAATGAAATTATTAATATTTTATTATTTATGAAAAAAATCAAAGTTTCAATGTAGTGAAATGTTCTCCAAATGTTGCTGAATCCGTCATATATTTTATTATATAGATCGAGTCTATATTTTCTTAATCATCCTGATGCAAAATAATGATTTAAACATTTCTACATGTATATTCCCCCTTAAGCAATGACGCACATTTTGCCCAAATCTAAAGAAGGTTGACAGTCTGTAACCTGAGATATTTAATATCAAAGTTGCACAAAAATACATGGCAGGTATAGGAAATCAAACCTCAAACGGTAGGTTTTGGTTAATAACTTTTTTGTTTAATTTTTCTTTTATTAATTTTGGTTAATAACTTTTTTGTTTACCGAATAGATTTTAATGAAAAACTAATGTAAATTGCTTTATTTTACAAGGAATGTCTGGTAAAAGTTTGAAGATTGTTTACTACATCGTTCGCGAGAAATCGAAAAGTGTATGAAAATTTCTCTCTATATGTAGATATACTAACAATATAATTGATAAAATTTCCATGCTAAATGTCTCAAATTTCAAGAAGTGAATGTTGAAGAAAAATAGTGTAATTAGCGAGATGAAACGATTCGTAACGAAATTGCCCAAAAATACATTATTTTATTATTCTAATAATAAACAAAGTATTTACTTTGCCCCCTAACTGTACGGCCCTAGACGATAGAACTACCTTAATTACATATCAATTTCAATTTCACACCGCCGATATTATTTATAATAACAAATGCTTATGTTCACTTAGACCGTTTCAAGTTGCATAATCTTTACGGTTAAAATACCCGATAAAACAGAACGAGTATTACGCTTCGACAATGTGGTTTTTCTGAAAACGTTTTTTTTACTTTCGCCCAAAACTGAACATCATGAAGTTGTATTTACTGTGTTTTGTGTGTAGTTTTTTTTTATTCATTGGCGTCCGCAGTTCATCTCTCATGGTGAACACGAACTTTGGCATAGTAGTGGGCAAATTCAACGTATCTGCTAAACAGAATTTGTACATATCATTTGAAGGAATCCCTTATGCGAAGCCGCCTTTAGATGATCTGAGGTTTAAGGTAATTTTATGTTACATTTGAAGATAAAAGAATCGGTTAATGAAAATAAAATGACTTTAACTTCGAGAATTTTTTAGGAGCCAGAACTTCCTGACGAATGGCAAGCTCCACTGTTAACTTTAAAGAGACAGTCTAACTGTCTTGAATATCGATATTTAGGTTATTACGATACTTCCGACAGAGTATCGGGTTCTGAGGATTGTTTGTATTTGAACATTTACATTCCTATGAGATGCAATTCGACAAATTTGTTTCCTGTAATAATATGGATCAATGGAGGAGCTTTTCAATTTGGTTCTGCGGATGAAGTAACGGAAAAATATGCAATGGATTATAATTTCATTCTCGTCACATTCAATTACCGTATCGGACCATTAGGTATTCGATTCCGTTATTTATTAAGATAAATGATTTTAATTTGCCTGCCTCGCCCAGGAAAGATTGCAACATGTCAAAATCGAGATAATTTCATCTATAAATATTATTATTTTTCTGTCTGCTTTGTGAAAATAAAAACAATATTTCATCTTTTAAAAAAAAATTTCATTTCTCGCGCATTTCTAAAATGCGCAAGTAATAGGGTCTAACTAGAAACTTTTTCTTCAATTATCAGGTTTTCTTAGTACAGAAGATAATGTGGTCCAAGGTAATATGGGACTTAAAGACCAAAATGCAGCTATAAGATGGGTCAAAGAAAATATAGGATATTTCAAAGGCGATGCAGATAACATTAATATAATAGGAGAAGGTGCTGGTGGCGCTAGTGTGCATTTGCATTATTTCTCACCACTGAGTAGTGGTCTTTTCAATGGTAGGAACGCAGTTCTATAATCTACTAATTATATATTTTGCTTGTTAGAGAGAAATTGTCGAAATACATGAATTTAATATTAATTCATATCACATTTATGATTCTTGAAACTGTTCCATACTCTATTTCTGTAGGTGGTCTATCTGCAACTGCTAATGCTCTAGATAGAATGTATATAACTAAAAATCCATTGAAAAAAGCACGAAAGCTTGCATCCATATTTAGCTGCCCCGATTCATCTAATGCTGAGATGGTTGAATGTCTGAGAAAAGTTCCAGCGAAAGATTTAACAGATGCAATTGGACAGTTCCTAGTAAGAGAAATTAATTAAGACTGCCATTACCAAATAGGCAGATTTTAACAATACGATAATTGTTTAAGGTGTGGGGTTACAATCCAAGTGTTCCTTTTGGACCGGTTGTTGAGAAAGGTGGAAGTCTCAGATTTATCAGTGAATTACCATCGACTCTTCTACAGAAGGGCAAAGTCCAAGATGTGCCTTGGATAACAGGAGTTCCATTGAATGCTGGACTATGGACGTCTGCTTGTAAATATTGATTTCATATTTCAATTTGGAAAATATTTTACAATTTCTCAAAATCAAAAGATATTTTGATAAATTGTTAATAACAAGTCAATTGTTAAGTTCACTTTGTAGAACTATTAACCAGTGAATAATTGAAAACACAAAAAGAAGCTTTATTTCAACTTGAACAGTGTTTAGTACCGAACATGAAATTTTGTTCTGTCCACAGATTTTATTCAGAATGAAACCATTTTAAATGATTTGAATACCAACTGGAATAGAATAGCTCCATATTTATTGAATTTTAACGAAGACATTCCAGAATCCGAACAGGATGCTGTGAGTCAAAAAATTAGAAAAGAATATTTTGGATCCGAACCAATCAACAAAAAAACGAGGGATAATGTAACACTTGTGATGAGTGATAGGCTACATTTCAGCGGTGCATATGAAGCAGCTAAATTGATGGCGGCGCAAAATAAATCGCCAGTAGGGTTCTACCTTCACCATTATCGGGCGAATCACAGTTGGACGGAAGTATTAACTGGAACTAAAGAAGATTTAGGTAGAGTGTATAATAAAACAAAATTGTACTCAATTGACATTATAAATTCACATTTTCTCATACGGTGATTCTGTTCTGTTAGGAATTTGTGTGGGCGACGATGTCATCCTGTTTATTTATTACGATGAAAGGTTAATTCCTACTTCTGAAAAAGATTTGGAAATGCAAGCTGAACTCCTCGGTTTCTGGGATATATTCGCAAATCAAAAGTAAATGCATTTTTCAATAGTTATTGATTTACGTTACCTTAACCAATGAATTTGTAATCACAGTAGGAAACTGTACTTACATTTTCGTAGGAATTAATATACCTTATAATTTGTACTAAGATACCTTATACACCTTCCCCGTTAGAACAAGATGTATATTATACATATATTAGATGGACATTCATACATAAAATAGATATATACATATAATATACGTATATTATACATATAATAGATGTATGTCAAATTGATGTTCTATCTGGGTTAATACTTCTTAATACAAATTTACATTACCCGGATTTACATATGTATATAAAATGTAAGAGTTTGATATCAGTTACATATTTTTTTTAACGGTACATTAAAGTTTATTATATTGTTTACGATGTACGATGAGATTTTAATCACAATTCTGATAAATTTTTCAAATAACTAATTTGATTTATTTCAGGGAATTTTTGCTTACTGACAAAACTTGGAGTCCCGTAAACCCAGAGGGATCTGAATTAAGTTATCGCACGACATATGGACCGAAGTCTTCTATCGTGGAGTCAAGCTCTAATTTTGGAAACAAAGATTTTTGGAATTCTATTGGTTTGAGTAATCTTGAGTATAAAGTATAAAAAATGAAAATGTAAACAATATTCTTGTAGGAAATCAATTTTTAATAATCTACGTTTTCACATGGTTCTTCGAATAAAAGTTTGACGAATGACCATTGATGTTTATTTCATTTCAACATAATTAACTTTTATTCGACGGAATTACTATCAGTTCTAATGATGTCATCTGCATTGAAGGTAATTGTTTACTTTGGATAAATACATTTTTACTAATACAGACAGACTGCAGTATACTTATTTATAAATGCAATTATTATTGTTAAAATTATTGCTTCTGTGCGGGTTTAAAATTGTCATAATTTTTCTTCTAACGTTCATTCTTACTCTTAACAAAATAAATACTATTGTATCGACCAGTTCTTCAAAATGGTCTTCAGTACAAATGAAATAACGAAAATTGTAATAAATATTTACTTTGCTCAAAATAATTTACATACGTATAAATTTCAGTTCAATTTTTATTTTCATTTTAAAGTACATTTTGGTAAAAATATTATATTTAAATTATATTGTACACTGTAATATTCACAACTTCATATTTTTCTATATTTTCATAAGACCGGAAATGTTCTTCTCGCAGGAAAGCTGTTTGGCAGAATAACATCCTGTTTTGGGGACCAGACATTTTTTTATTCACTTAACTCATAAGTCTTCCCACGCGATAAAACCTGATTTTACTTTAGATGACTGGACTTTTTAAGATTTATAATCTATTGTTATACAGCCATGTTGTCCTAGAACTTTCTGAATTTTATTCAGTTTTAACTGTTCCATTAAATTTTTTGATTTATTTTCCAGATCCTTCGATTTTACCAACTTATTCAGTTTCTCAGTCTCATTGCGCATGAAATCCACTCTCCTTAGAAGCATTTTCGAGGTAACATCAATCTGGGAACAAGATTTTTAGTGTCAGTACATGGCAAATATTTCGGAAAAATATATGGCAGAATGTTCGTATGTTATCAATATATTGTCATCAAATTTTATACTCAGGCATGGACATTATCGACCTAGAAGTATTTTTTAGTCAAAAGATAAATGAAAAAAAATATAGAATTTATCAGAAGTAAGATTCTTAAATAGAACTCTCTTAAACATAGACCCATTAACGATAGGTTAGATAAAAGTATCGGATTATCGAAAACCACGACGCTCGACAATCGTTAGTTTTAACTAACTAAAAAATTTCATATAATCATTGAACAAGGCTCCACAAGGGGTCCTCAGTGGTCCGAATGCGAATCGAGGGGGGATACTGACAGAGACAGGGATAAAAAATTAAACACATTTAAAGATTTATAATAATCTAAATCAAAGTTTTCAAATAACTGCCATTTTTTGAAATTCGAAATAATAATAATTAAAAAAATTTTGAAAATAAAAAAAATGTTACAAATATTTCAATATTTCACAAAATTAAAAAAATTGAAATAATTTTTAAAATCTTTGAACCATTTTTTATTAAATTAAAATGATTTTTAAAATTGCGAAACTGAAAACTGAAATTCACGAATTTAAAAATAGAAATAATTTTCAAAATTATCAAAACTGTCATATTAAAAAATTTTTTTAAGTATTTGAACATTGAAAATTTTATCGACCAAACATTTGTTTTAGTTTATAAAATAACTTTTTTAATTAAAACAATTTATAGATTATTGGAAATGTTTTTAAATTGTTTAATTTTGATCCCCCTTCAATTAATGTATCAATTTATTTTAGTTATTTGACAAAATGAGTTTAAACTAATGATTATTAGACGTCATGGCGATAATTCGATACTTTAATCTAAACTATCGTGAATGGGTAAATAATTAAGATAGTTTTATCTAAGTGTCTTAGTTGCTTCCAATAAATCGATACTTATAATTAACTAATGTATATTTTTTTATCAAAAATGTGCCCGTGTCTCCTTATACTATACATATTGGCAAACACTTACAAAGTCTTTCCAGAAGTCGTGTGCTGACAATGATTCACATGATAATTCGTGTATTTTTCTAAGTAGGTCGTAAATTGATGAAATATATTGCACCATGTTGTTTCTGTAGCTCTTTTTGGAGTGTATCATTTTGTATATCAGGGGATCGAATTCACATTCGTTCAACACGGTCTCCATTTCGATTTCTAGTTGATCCTCGCAGATGGTTTCATTCCCTTTCGGGCGTCTTAACTCCAAACGTAACTTCGACAGGTAACTATCGATTTCCTATACCGAAAATTTGAATGAGTTAAGTGGTTCATTAAACATTTTGACGATATTCCCATGGAAATATAGTACCTTAGAGTGTGCGGTGGAAAAGTAATCCTGTACAGCCTGGTTGTAGAAACTTTCTTCCCTATCAATATCTGCCCTCAAAAAGTCGAGTACATTTTCATAGAATTTACATATCTTTTCGTTTGACTTAATACCATTAATAAACTGAAAAAGAGTTTATCATTGTTATAATTGTTGTCTTAAGAAAAAAATTCGTATGATTTAAATATAATAGTAAATTATGTACTAAGGAAGGAAAATGTACACTGAGAGAAAATTCTAGTAACCGTTAATACTTTTTTTTGTAACCGTAATTAGAAAAATGTGATCAAACGCATTTTTCCTTCTTTACTAAAGTTTTTGTATCTGTTACCAAAAACTTTGGATAAATCATTCCGGACTTTTGATAGAAATTATGTAATAGTTACAAAAACTCAAGTAAAGAAAGCAAAATGCGTTTTGTCAAATTTTGCTCTTAGGGGAGTAAACATTTTTTGTTTTTGAAATGTAGTTTTCCTCCCGAAGTGTAGGTAGATTTTACGTGCATGTGTGACGAAAAAAGTTAAAAGAACATTTTAAGGATAATCATAGTTTTGTACTCACCGACAGGAAACACAGAAAGCAAAAGAAAATAACTGATCGTGCCATTTTTGTTTGTTTGATTCCACTGATATCAATGAAATGATGATTTTTAAAACATGGCCAGCGTATATAAAGAGAATTTCTGAATCAGTCGTTTAATATTTACCAAACATGAATATGTGATACGATTAGTCTGTATTAATGGATATTGGACACAAATATTTGTTTACATTAAATTAACCACACATGTACATTAGCAGCATAATATCTAATAGTGGGGCAGTACATTCCTGTTGTTATAACTAGTTATATAACTGGCTAATGGATGCAACTATAATAATCTGTATTGTTAAATTCAATCTGAAGACTTCTGCTATCGCTTCATCATGTCATACAGAAGTGGAAAAGACAAGTCGTTTATTCGAAAAGTATAAATTATTTTGTCAGATTGTCAGGTTGTCATAAATAAGGTATAATTGTGTAATAATATGTGTAATATATTAATTTCAGAATGTGTCATTAAAGTGACATCCTTATCATATTTCATATTGAATGTATAAATCAGTAAATAAAATAGCACATCACTTAGCGATATTATGATAATAATTGAACACCTTTTTAATCCAATTTGTCCAACGCATTGCGATGACTTAGATCAAACGCATGTTTTCTGTAAACAGCGATGTTGTTTTATTTCAGTTAAAACGTTTCAAACGAATTCAGATTATGGGGCATTAAACTAAATACATCCTAAGTATCATTGCAAATGAAGTTTTTTACTCTTTATATTTATACTAGTCATGCCAATCTGATTATACAATGTACTTTTCACTGTGGGCTTAATGACACCACTGTTATCAAAATACTAACTAGCATTTTTCCTTTCAGGTAAGCTCTTTCAAAACTAAAACATTCGCCATTTCTCATCTGTCCCTTTAGCGGCTCACCCGCGATTTTCCGCATTAAGTTTTCAAAGCATCCGGCAGCCTCCAAATCATATTTACCACGTTACCATTCACAAAGAAGTTCAAGTATGTGAAAATCGAATAAAAGAATCTCGGTACATTACAGATATCGAGTTTTGACCGTCTCAGCCTATCGATGAGGGTTGGCATCGAAGCGTGCGATTATTTTGTCACCCTTCAAGACTTGTTGTACCCACTTTCAACTATCCCGATCGATAGTTTTTATATGCAATTTCGCGCAAACGACGAGGTCGTCTCTGACAAGCCCATCCACTCATCCCAATAACCAGCGACGACTTGCCAGCAATAATAATTTCATTTTTCATAAATTCCCTTTCATTAAACAAAAAATGTCCCATTACCCGGGGAAGCGCGCGTAACGAGCGAACAAAACATTCCGGCGCAATATTGGAATTCGTTTGTAAATGAACCGCGATCCATTCTCGAGGTGTGATGTATCTCGTGCCTGGCACGTCGGGGTGAAACAAAGTAATAGAAAAAGAAGCAAAAACGTTTTAATTTGCGCGCGGAGGCATTATTTTTTGGCGCACGGAAAGTGCGATTAAGTTCAAGCGAAGCAGAGTGCAATAAAGGGGGCCCGGCTGGAAGAAATCACTGGAGTGTCCGAAGCAAAGCAGGAAGGAGGCAAGGGTCCGCAAAAAGCCGAATAGAAATCCATCGGATGGAAGAGATCTCGCGCCTGTCGGAACAATGCCGCGTCCCGCAGACGATTTTTGTAAAGTTCTCGTTATCCGACCTCGGGCGCGATGGCAGGACTGGCTTTAAATATTTAGACGGCTAATATTCGGGGAGAATTTAAAGCCGGCGAAGGAAGGCGAGAATTGAAAAGAAACGTGCGCCAGTGATGCTGGGGTGGATCGAAGCGAAATGTCCTCCAGACTGAAATAATAATGAGAGGCGCCAGCGCCTTTAATCACGATATTAAACATTTACGATTGCCAAGGCGAGCTGTTGCGGCGCTTGCGATTTGACGCCAACCATGCGTGCGAGAGAGTTTTAGCGGCGACGTTTCCTAGTTTTTTCACGGCTCCTCTCGGTGACGAAAAAAGAACGGCGCCTGTTGGTGATTTGTCGCGTGGCTTATCGATGACGGGAGAAAAGTGGCTGCGAGGGCATTCGAGGTGCTGGAAGTTGACGAGTTTAGATTTCGGCGTTCAAAGGAATCCAGGGAGCAGGAACATCAAAGATGAGCGGTGAGGAAGAAAATAAACAGGAGAGCGTTACGCGTATGAATGTGTATGGATTCGGTTGGACCACGTGTTGTTGAGGGTTGGATGTTTGGGATGTGTATGGTGGGTTAAGAACAAATGAAACCCGGATAGAACATAGGTGTTCGGAAAGTTGAAATGTCGTCTACAGAAGGTTATTTTAAGGTTTTATATAAGTTGTGGTTTTCTAAATGTTAATCTAACGTTTATAGGGGACGTAGATTGTTAAAACATTAGTTTCAAGTTCAGTTATTCTAGGTATATGAGTAAAATGGTATTTTTTCAACAAATGAATTCTTTAGTATATTTCGGAATGCTAGTGACAAAGGCAATTAACTTTCACCGTATAGTTTCTGAAGTAGTCAATTTTAAAGATGAGTCGAAATACCTTACACTCACGACTTGGTGTAGGTGACGTATTAATCTAAGAATTCTGGAATATTTTTACCAGTAGGCAATAATAAAAAAACTGTCTGTATTCAAGTTTGTAACAGTAGCAATACCGAAATCGAGTTTGAACCCGATTGACAGTATAGTTCTTGAGAAATCGCGAAATAATGTTACAAGAAACGTGAAAGGGAATTAAAACTAGTCTTGAACTTCCTACATCATGACAATATTTAATGTTGAAATACAATCTCAACTTGTGATTACCAGATATCAATGTATTATGAGTACATACTATCCAATAATATTCAATTCAGAGTTTTTAAATTGTATTCGGTGTCATCCCTAACGGAGCACGTTAGTTGAATCAAAGTTAATTCAACTTTCCCGAAATTTTTTAATCAATGTTGGTTCAACCTTGCTGGATCAGTGATTCAACGTTGAATCAACTTACGAATGTCTGGGTTGGGGTCGGTTGAATCAACGTTGAGTCAACGTTGATCCAAGGTGAATCAACTTTAGAAAACAACGCTGAATCAACGACATATAATCAAGGCATCGAATGAACACTTGAAAATGTTGTTTTTTGCTATTAAAAAAGTATTAACGATTCTTCAATGTTGAGTCAAAAATGTTCTCAAATGTTGATTCAATGTGGACTTAACCTTCGATCAACGTTAACATTTTCTTAAATCAACCTTCATTCAACCTTAGAATCAACCTTAGATTGAACGTTGATTCAACCTTAGCAGATAATGTTGGTTAAACCTTGGACTCAAAGTTGACTCAACGTTTGAATCAACGCTGAAAACGTTGATTCAACTGTCCCCAACCCGGATATCAGTTGTCTCAACGTTGATTCACTGATCCAGCAACGTTGAACCAACGTTGATTCAAAGATTTCGGCAACGCTGAATCATCCTAAGTCAACCGAACTACCTTAAGGTAGTACTATCACTAATCTCAGTATTCAAGAATAATTGAAAACTAATAGCGTCCGCAAAATTATATGAATTTTGACCATTTCTTATGCGAGATAATTAATGTAAAAGTTGATCTTTTTAACATGGAAGAGAAATCTTTGTTCTGTTGTAGATTTTTGCGAATTTTTTTGTTCCTACTTTTACTATTTTAGGAAAAACTGCTATACTGTTGTAAATACCGGGGACAAAGAAACAAAAAAATTATTAAAGTTGATCATTTCATTCTCGAATAATTCCGTGCCATATTTTGAAGGTACCGAAACGCAGATAAGTTCATTATACTATTGAATAATACTGTTCAATATTTTTAATACCATTAATAAAAAATACTAAGCCGACCACAAAACACTCTAAGAACAACTCTCTTGAGCCAAGAAAAACTTTCTTGAGCCAAGAAAAACTCTCTTGAGCCAAAACAAAG
>JABFPB010007554.1:0-10907 GCA_022817645.1 Ceratoteleas bidentatus | reverse complement strand
GGTTGATTATTATGGTCCATAAATTCGATAAGGGCCCTCGTAAAATAAATTCTTTTCCTTATACGAGGGCCCTTATCGAATTAAAGAAATAGTGGGTAATTCCGCGTACTTTCTAGTCAGTCCGGAAAACAATCAAGAGCGAGGACGCTTCCATAGCGTCGATGGGTACCTCGAACTGCTGAAAATGTATAGCCCAACCATCTGGCAGAAGAAGGTGGAAGTATTCCCCTCTGCGTTCCTGACGCGATGCGCGACCATGGGTCCGACCAAAATGGACAGGTGGCTCCGCCACAGAAATGTCCTGGGGAGCGATATTGTGTTGGTCCCTGTCCATCATCCGCGACACTGTAGCTATTTCAACTATATGTCCAGGTAAAGGAGCGTCGCGTCACTTACCTGTACAGCATCGCCTCCTACTATCCTGCACAGCTTGCGATGATGACAGGGGTCATGTGGGAGGAAGAGCGCTCGAAGGGACGACGGGTGGATCAACCGTGGGCCCAGCTAGCAGAGACCAACTTGGCGAGACAACTAAATGGCGACGACTGTGGCGTGTTCGCGTGTGTTTTTGCGAGGAGGTTGATCGCGGGGTTGCCGTTAAATTTCAAGCCCGACCTGATTCCCAAGGCGCGGCTAATGATAGCCAGGGAGTTGGTGGCAGGGGGGATTTTGTATCCCCACCTAGATTAAAATTTTTTTTGTGTTATTTTACCTGTTCTTTTTTATATACCTTTTCCTTTTGCATGAATGTTGATCCCCTTTTGTGTCCAAAGTGGCACAACATTCACGGGGGGCTGTTGTAACGTTCCGAATTGACTGACAGACTGGTCAGTCAATGACGTTACCAAAACAAAGTTGATCGCGCCATCTCAGCGCAATTAATATAGTTATCGACCGCAGTTACGCGAGATCGATATTTCATGCATGCTAATTGGGTACTTGTCCCGCCATCTATCTCTAATCAACCGCACTCAAGCGGAACCCAGAATGCTGAGAGGCTGAGCGGATCCAACGGAAATTCCAAAGGAAAGGCCAATTGGGTAAGAGCACCGATTAGAAAGAGAGCATCGGACCTTCTCTTTCTACAAATCTTAATGCAATAAAAATCAATATAATAAAAGCGTAAAATTAAATTAAATAGTGCGAATGTATCAAAAACCAACCCCTCTTGGTTTTAGGGTGGTTTTTGAAAAATAAAATTTTTCTTTTTGCCGTTACTGGGAAATGAACCCCAACGACTTCTGCTCGGCTGATTTAAGTAAAATTAAACAATCAGCCGATACTAAAGGAAGAGAAATAAAAAATAGAGATAGAAAATTAACAATTAAGTGCAAATTCATGCTCCGGGAAATGTCTCGAAAGTTCCGTATTACGTAACTATAAATGAAGTATGATATAAATGTTCATTTTTGTTCTCATATTCTACGAAATGTAGCAAGTCTGTGTTTAAATTTAATTGACTAAATTCAGATAAACATATTCTCATTTGTCCAATTAGCAACTTCTCCACGCAAGTCTGGTTAATAAACAATGATAAATTCCATCGAACGTTCGAGAACATTGTTCTGGCCCCGGAAATGCAACAAATTATAATAACCTAAAAGAAAATGGAGTGCAGAGGAAGTCATGCGCGGGTGTAAATGAGATTTTATAAAATCATTGTAAATAGTGTAAATAAGTCAAATTAACGGAAAAGTCAGTAAAATTGGCACAGTTCGAATTGTGGAGCAATCCTAGTAAGTAGTATTCCCGAAACCAAATTCGTCTACGAAACCGAGGTCTAGGTGCTAGCCTGCAAAGACGGCACTCTTGACATACGGTCCCGAGGAAGGCACACTTAGCCCGCAAGGACGAGTGTGATTTCCAGAGGATCCACTTGGTTTCCACGCGAACAAGGAAACGGGATCGCGGATACATTAATTCCTTCATTCTCGTCTTGATTACAGTATTCTGTAGATAGTTTCGATAACTCGATCGTTGTCGTGAGTCGATATCGCGAGTGCTTTCGTTACCGACGCACAGCAAATCGTAAGTCGATATTACAGGGAAATTTTCATTAATTCGTGTTTTTCTTTTTCTCATTGTTATCAGGTTGTTCCCGAGGGAGAAACGATAGCCAGCGCTACTAATCAAATAAAATTTTGCGATTCCCTCCGTCCCATCCCCGTCAATGATGAGAATCTCTAATTTTCCTATGGAAGCAGGAGAATTCTGAGACGAATCCCTAAAAACCAGCAATTGAATTAATTCTTCGTGAATTAAGACCTCAATGCTAGCCTGCAAAGACAGCATTGTAAAGGCAACATTGGCAAACTGAGTTTACCAATGATTAATTCATGAATGAATAAACAAATTGTGCATCCGTCCAGATCCTTAGGCTCCTGCTCATGAAAACAAAGCCTAAGTGCTAGCCTGTAAAGACGGCACTTTATCTTTGAGAATTTAGAATTCCAAAGACTTGTTTTCTTGTGCAACGGCATCCTTCCATGTCTTATGAACGATATTCATGAAAACAGGACCTAAGGGTGCTAGCCTGTGAAGACGGCACCTGAGGACACGTCCTAAGGGCACTGGTTTTCATGAATAAAACTAATTCTCCAGTCACATCCAACTTAGGAAATTGAGAGTAAAACGATTATTTTCAAAATAAATAAATAAAACTGAATATTTTATTTATTTAAGGAAATCGCAAAATTACACTATATTAAAAAAATCTATATAGCCTAAGTCACTTTCGAAAAGCCATAGAATCATATATGTTTAATGTATTTACATTCAATTGCATAGTTTTTGTGTGACAAACAAGCAAACAAACAAACAAACAAACATATTTTTAATTTTATATATTAGTGAGGATATTGTCCTAGCCTTGAAATGGTCTAGAAAAATATTGCTCATGGAGGAAAACAGATTACCTAGGAAATGTTTGTTTCGGCAAATCGATTTGCTGCGGGGGGGGGGGGGTATGTCTGAGCCAAGGTACAACTGGGCGCTGCGGGATCTTGTGGTGGTTGTGGGTTTGGGCGATTTGTGGGATGATCTTGACCCGACTCCCTGGGCCAGTCTGAGAAGAAATATTTTATCCGAGCACGCGAAATTAGGCGGACCGTAATTCGGTTGAGTCTCTAAATCTTTGGGGTTTCAACTGCCCAGAGCTCTCGGTTCGGCCCCGAGGTATCTTAACATTTCATGTCCCTTCGCAGTCAAAAGACTGATGGCGCAGTTGCGTTTGGCCAACAATAATTCCTTTGGCATTTCACACAGTGGTTCCACGCATAAGTTTTTTCCGTCCTCGTTATGTACCATTTGTAACCTGCAAAAGTGGAACGATATTGCGCATTTCCTCATGGAATGTCCGATTTTCATCTCTTCGAGCCCATTACCTGTCCCGTTTTCCGGCCTACGACTCAATTATTGACACTGTTATAGCGATTTTATCCTCAGAATCTCAGTCTGAAATTCTACACCAACAGTTTAACCTTCTGGTACTCGCGCGGTGTACTGAGTACACGGGCGCTCGTTTTTGATTGCAAAATTTCTTGTGATGAATTCGAGCACTTCTGCCTTTCATGTATTCCTCCAGTGGTTCATTAGCTATCAATTAAACTTATTAATATTAACTATCCGTGCTTATGTCGCGAGTATACACGCGAAAACCGAGCGCGCGTCAAGACTCGGGCACCGGCGCGCGCGACATGTTCGTGCGCGAATTGTTCCAGAACAGTTTTGTCGCTAGTTTCGATTCATTTGTTCAAAAAGTGGAAATTGGGTTACCCCTGCGTCACGCAAAATTTAAAATGTTAACTGGACTTCCAGGCGCGGAGAGAGTTCCGGGCTGTAATTCATCCAAGAATAAGTTTTTATGTTGTGTTATATTGTGATAAAAATTATAAATAATATATATTTGTCATGAAAAATTGCATTGATTTTAAATAAATATCATTTCATCCATATATATATTTACAATAAAATCTCCAAAATAGCATCATAAACTGGAGAACCTCAGCCGGTGTACTCATTACACGGCGCGAGTAACCGTGTAATTTTTTTGGCGCGAGTAACGGAAGGTTAATGTTACATGCCTTTGTTATTAACGAGTGAAGAGGACATGGATTGGCTAGATGAATGATGAAGTATTACTGTTCGATTGTCGCGTGTCTCTGATCTGCTCCTGTGGTTGTTTCGCGGCGTTTCTTGTTGTAGAAAGTTTGTAATCTTTCTTAGAAGCAATAAATATATACAATACAATACAAATTTTACGCATTGTACAACGTGACCCTGGTAAAACGATCATAGAGATTTATAAAGGAAATTTCTTTTATAAATTACTATGGAAAATGCAACAGCAAATCCATATTACAATATCGATATCCATATGAATTCTTTTATAATTTTTATGAAACAGTATAAAAAATGTGTCTCTATATAAATGAAAATAAATTTGTATGTCTAAAAAACTTGATAAAATTATATAAATGTCTATGGATTTTTCAATATAAATATGTATAAAAGTTTATGAGAAGAAATCGAGGCAACACATTTTTTATACGAACTTGTCTATTACAATGTTTATAATAATGTGAATAAGAAATTGTTCACAACAGTTTGTTCACAACAATTGTTCACAACAGTTTCTTTACGACAATGGTTTACAATAAATTTTGTATAACAATTGTTTCTAACAAACGGTTCACAACATATTGTTTATAACAATGGTTTATAACAAACTGCTTTTTAACAAATTGTTATAAACAATTGTTTATACCAAATTGTTTATAACAATTGCTTATAACAAAGTTGTTTATAACAAAATTGTTTATAACAAATTGTTTATAACTATTGTTTATAACAAATTCCTTATAAAAAATTATTTAAAACAACTTGTTTAATACGATTGTTTACAACAAATCATTATTGTTTCGACAGGACTCGACTTGTCGAAACTTATTGTAACGTTCCGTTACATATCATTTACCATTCTGAACGATCTACCTTCGGTCGGTAAATCAATTCCCTATATTCTGAGAAATTCTTTTATCGAGTCGGTAGCGACATCCAGTTCAACACGGGTCAACTAACCAAGTACCATTACAATCAGCTTTCATAAAACTGAATCAGCATTTTCTTGGTTAGCACAAAAGAAAACCTTTTGCTTTGTTTTTCGAGCAACAATGCCAAACCGGTGAGTATGGGCGTAAGCCCAACTATTCCTTTTTTGTTTATTTTTACTAACCCAAATCTATGTGTGGATGAAAAATGATCCACAAATGTATATTCGTCAACTAACAAAATGTATAGTATTTGTGCACAAGAGAATGATGAAAACCACAAAAAGATAAATCATGATATGAGGATGAGAAATGGATGAAGAATAATAACCAACTTTTATAATGCAATGAAGTAATATCTAATACGTAACAAATTTGTCATCAACTTATACCTATGCAACTAATTTCCATTAACAACCAACGTAAGTTAACAAAATTAATAGATACTAATTAAACATATGATTAACATTAATTTTGTTTCAATAATTTACAAGTAATTTGGCACAAACCAGAAAAAAGTGAAAGTTCCTTCTGGAAACTTCTACGATTGTGTAATCATTCTGATTACTCAATC
The DNA here is from genome assembly GCA_022817645.1 of Ceratoteleas bidentatus. Classification (NCBI taxonomy): domain Eukaryota; kingdom Metazoa; phylum Arthropoda; class Insecta; order Hymenoptera; family Scelionidae; genus Ceratoteleas; species Ceratoteleas bidentatus. Next base: position 5,285 of record JABFPB010007554.1, on the reverse strand, counting down.
ATGTGACTATATAAGCCCAACGAAGCCCGGCATCTAACACTCTGCTCGACAGACCTGGTAGGAACTTAGGCTCCTCTGCCCCGAAAGGGGGGGGGCGTCCACCAGGATATCGTGTCAACACCAGCTGCACAACGGAATGCCATTCGTCCACACTAGATACTTCACCGGTCCAACGGAAAGCGCTAAATAGTTTATTATTGTTTTTTTAGAAGGGAGCTTTAATTTTTTTTGTGCGCCGAAATTATTATTTCGTTTCTTTTGTTTACTTTTCGCCACTCCACAGGTAAGCATTATTTTGTTATTTTGTTTACAATTTTGCTTATTTTCATAAACAAAATTTGTTTGTTAAACTTTTTCGCCCGCTCAGTGAGTCGAGAATTCCCAAATTGTCATATTCCATGATGATTTTAGACCACAATAGTCATATTCTGAGCATGTATAAACAAATAAGTTGTGTTGTAAACTAATAGAATTTCAAGATTGTCTTTGGGCTGGTATTTGTCATAAATGCCTAAGCTACAAATGTCCGAATATTTTGGGCTAAACGAATCCCCCAAAACAGGCAACAATAAATTGTTATAAACAACATCCAATTGTTGTAAAATTTAAAAGCCATATTTGGGTAGTCTTCAGCTCACTAACTATGTCAACAATTGTTATAAACAAATACAAATCAAATTTCACATCTGGGTAGCCCTTAGCTCACTGATGGTACTCATAATTGTTATAAACAATTTCTAATTATTATTCTTACTAATATGTAAATTTAAAAATATGTTTGTTTGTTTGTTTCTTTTGTGTGTCCGAGCATCCCGCAAAACCTATGCTGTTTTGAAATTTGCAAACATGTATTTTGCAAATTTCTCCTCGAAATATCTATATTCAGAACAATCATGCATGTATTTTTCGGTAAATGTTTTCCTACTACCCGACTTCTATCGTCCATAAAAAATTACTACGGTAGCTACCGTTAAACTGATTATCACATCAAATAGCGCATTTAATACTCATCTTCGAAGCACAACTTACATTATAAAACATTCGGGAACAAAATCATTTCGTAACGCCTTTTTCTGTCAGTTTTCTGATCTGTTTCAGTACAATTTCTGATCCATTTCCGGCCCATTTGTGACGATTATCGGATGGTTACCTCAAGGTTATCGGAAGGATTTCTGATGGTTGTTTGAAACTTTTCCGAAGTTTTTCAGAAGGTTTACAGAAGGTTTTCCCAAGGTTTTTCGAAGCTTATCCGACGGTTTTGCGACGGTTTTCCGATGTTTTCCGAAGGTTTTCAGAATGTTTTCCGATTGTTTTCCGAAGGATTTCCAAAGGTTTTCCAAAGGTTTCTTGACGGTTTTACGATGGTTTTCTGAAGGATTTCTGAATGTTTTACCTAGGTTTTCAGAAGGTTTTCCCATTGTTTTGCGCTTGTTTTCCGAAGGATTTCCGAAGGTTTTTTGAAGGTATTTGGAAGGTTTTTCGACGGTTTTCCGACGGTTTTCCGGCGGTTTTGCGACGGTTTTGCGACGGTTTTGCGAAGGTTTTCCGAAGGTTTTTCTACGGTTTTCCATATGTTTTCTGATCAAATTCTGAATCTTTTCGAATGTTTTTTTTTTGCTTTTCTGAAAGATTTCTGACGGTTTTCCGAAGTTTTTACTTAGGTTTTCTGAAGGTTTTCCCATTGTTTTGCGATTGTTTTCCGAAGGTTTTTTGAAGGTTTTCCGACGGTTTTGCGACGGTTTTCCGACGGTTTTGCAACGATTTTTCGACGGTTTTCCGACGGTTTTCCGACGGTTTTGCGACGGTTTTCCGACGGTTTTGCGACGGTTTTGCGACGGTTTTGCGACGGTTTTACGATGGTTTTGCGACGGTTTTACGACGGTTTTCCGAAGGTTTTCCGAAGGTTTTCTGAAGGTTTTCCGACTGTTTTCCGATTGTTTTCCGAAGGTTTTTCGAAAGTTTTTCGAAAGTTTTTGGAAGGTTTTCCGGAGGTTTTCCGAAGCTTTTTCGACGGTTTTCCAAAGATTTTTGATGGATTTCTGAATGTTTTCGAATGGTTTTTTTTTGTCTTAAAGATTTTTGACGATTATCCGAAGGTTTTCCGAAGGTTTTCCGAAGGATTTCCGAAGGTTTCCCGAAGGTTTTCCGAAGGTTTTTCGACGGTTTTCCATAGGTTTTCTGATGAAATTCTGAATCTTTTCGAATGTTTTTTTGGTTTTCTGAAAGATCTCTGACGGTTTTCCGAAGTTTTTACCTAGGTTTTTCGAAGGTTTTCTGAATGTTTTCCCAACGATTGTTTTCCGAAGGTTTTTTGAAGGTGTTTGGAAGGTTTTCCGACGGTTTTCCGACGGTTTTCCGATGGTTCTCTGAAGGTTTTCTGATGGAATTCTGAATGTTTTCGAGTATCGAATCCTCGAAATTTACATGTCTATGCTTCGAGTAACAAAACACGAAAAGTCTTATATTGCAATGCAATATTGTATGTCATGGTTCCTTATTTACTTATCAGCTACACATTCATTGTGATACTTCATTTTCTTAATCTGTTTTATATCACCGACTAATCGTTTTTGTACAACCGCCTTACAATTACAGTCTACATACAAACAATCTAACAAACGACATATTTTGCGCCATGGCTACATTCTGGAATGGCCCACTGAAGCCTGAGCCCACTGAATCTAGCCATGGCCCACTGAAGCCTGAGCCCACTGAACACACTCGTAATGCTTATAAACATTTACAATTGTTATAAACAATAAACAAATTACTTTTTATTGAACTTCGGCCGCCGGATTGCAAAAGGCCGAACGTTTCAATTGGCGCCCAACGTGGGGCGGGCGAATAATTGTTTAACAAAATCATAATAAACAAATTGCAACAGAAAATCCTCCTTTTGCTCGCAATGTGATAACAAATCACAATGTGATATTAGAAGAGGTCTACATCCCCTTTTATAAAGATTTCCAAACCTGCAAATCACGTCGGGGTCACCTAAAATTAGTTAAACTGTACAAAAGGCAAAAATCTTGAAGGCATACTTCCCAACAAGTGCCGCACCTCAAAATGCCGCCAAAAAGTCAAATAAAGGTGATCAGGAGGGGGAGAAACCGGAAAACTCCAAAGCTCCACCACTACCCCAACTACCAACGACAATGCAGACCCAAAAATACGACTACTCCCAAACTCATCATAAACCCTGAAGAGCTTCTCGAAGTAAGAAGTAAACTGCGATCAGCTAACCGATCGGAAGCTTCAGTAAAGTCTACCGTGAAATCAAAAGTATCTAGTCGCTCAGCAAAAACTGCCGAAAACAAAATCCCTCAAACTAATGTAACTACGCGATCGGAAACACAACAGCTAGAACGCATAGAACGCTTACTTGAAGACACAATCGCTAATAATCGGGATCACGATGACAGAATTAACAACCTAGGGAAGGTATTAAATGAACTCGAGCGGCGAGTTCAGTCTTCAATTTTGGACATGCATCTCGATTTCTCTAATGAAATAAGGGAAGCAAATAACGCGCTATTAAACCGCATTTACCTCATAGAGGAAAACACCGCGACGATTAACAATATCTTAGATCGGTTGAAACTTTCGCGTTTTTAAAATATTTTTATTTTCTATATTCTACGCGAAGTTTTATTTTATAACGTAAAATAATGTAAAATCAATGAAATTACTGCTCAGTCATTTGACTCCACTTCTATACTGAGTTTTGTTTCAATGAATAATTTACCTCATCTACTTTACCAACTGCCAACCTAGCAGGTTATCTGCAGTCTTCAATGACTTTATTAGAAAAGATATATAAACCCTCAGGGCGAGGTCGGTGGTGCTCACAGACAGGAGCTTATATCAACTTTCCTCAAGTTCATCATAGGCTTGTATATTTTGAATATCAATCAAATTGGGGACTTCGCGACGTGAAGTTCTTGATTCGGCTTCTCTTCCCGATTAATTTTAATATTCTTATAAATCGTGTTGTTCAAATCCTTAGTTCCTGCTTCTATGAAATTGCAGCCTTTAAGCATTTATAACTCCGCCCTAATAATCCTCTCTCATGAAAATCGGCCTGCAGCGTTTCGGCTATTACAGGCCTGCCTAAAGTAATTCTTCTTAATTAAAATGTGGGTCGCAACGTTTTGCACGTTCACTCTAAGAATTTATCCTCTTATGAAAGTCGGCCTGCAGCTTTTCAGCAATGACAGGTCAGCTCTAATTGCTCATGAGAATGCTCCTTTACCTTGAATCCCAACGTTACTTTGGATTCATAGCTTTTCAGCGATTATGAATCCTTCCTCGATAACGGAGATTCCCCTTTTACCAACATTTACCATGCAGAACGCATTCTTCTCTTAAATTTCCGACTTACTACTTGTAGAAATTCGAAATACGAATCCTATCGGCTCCCGGATGAATCTTGTCTCGGGACACTCGAAACTAAAATTATCAAAATTTTTATTGATACCGCGCACTCCGATATTTCATTTCTTTCATTCCTGCGGACCTCAATTACCTCCGGGGCTAGGTTTACCTGTGTTTGCATACGAGGTCGACCTATAGTGTCTTTACGGAATATGGTCCACTAAGGATGAACATAAGGTTAAAATCAGGGTTAGAATGGAAATAACTTTATATATGATTCGTTCCTAGAATTCCGATTTATTCTTCCCTGTGCTCTACCGCTCCGCTTATGTAACAATTATCCTATGGGAAATGTCGTGTTTGCATACGGACATCAATCACCTCCGGGGCTAGGTTAACCTGTGTTTGCATACGAGGTTTACCAATCGTTTTGCGGTTTGTGGTCCACTAAGGATAACCACCCGGTTGAGTCCAGAGGAGATATTCGTTCCTCTAGTTAATCCGCCATTTTGTTTCTTCCAGTGGTTGACATGCACTAGGTTAGAGCAACTCCACCTTTGGGCACAACTGTCGTGCTTGCATACGGACAGTGACCTCTCCAGGGTGGCTTTACGTTACTTCAAACCACGGACGTCCTCCACAGAGAGTAACTCCTGGTGGTTCACGTGTTACCGTTATATTCCGCTGCGAGAACCAGAGTGCTTTTCCTCGAAAATCGGGCTCCTTTTATACTGAAAAGCTCAAGGTCGAAGAGAACTTTCTCTTTTAGGTTACGTAATCGAATTTCGTAACTGCGCAATAAGTTTTACTACTCCATTATTTCAATTGTTTATAACAATTGGCGCCACCTAACCTTTGATTCGTAACCTACGCTCAAGAATCTTCATGTATCTCGAGTTTCATTGAGATTG
>JABFPB010007553.1:0-10906 GCA_022817645.1 Ceratoteleas bidentatus | reverse complement strand
CTTGCTGTGAGCCGCTGTGAGACCGCTGCGATACTTTTTTTGTGTTTCACATAGTCCAAACAGTGCTGCGGAAATTTCCGATCTCTCGTGGCTCACATTCGCATCGCATGTGATTCACACGCGGCTCACATGTAATATCGCCGTGAAATCACTGCGGCTCACAGTGTTGATTGGGTAGCGAATCATAAGAATGGGATAACTTTGGAATTTAAAGTAAAGCGACGTTTAATTGTTTCTAGTGTAATATCATACAGTTTACTTTCAGTTACGTAAACCATGAAATAGAAGTTGGTAAGTTAGCTAAAGAACTGGGATTTAATCATATATCGTTGTCACATGAGGTTATGCCAATGATTAGAATGGTGCCGCGTGGATTTACAACCTGTGCGGATGCTTACCTGACACCACATATCAAGCGTTATTTAAAGGTATACTCAAATTATACAATTAAGAAAATAGATGGAAGCATCATATGATGTAACGTTTTCAGAGCTTTTCATCCGGATTCAAAGATAATTTGAAAAATGTTAATGTTCTTTTTATGCAAAGTGATGGAGGTTTAACACCGATGGAATCGTAAGTTGTATTGAAATAAGTATATTTAATTCAAAGTACATAATTGTGTATATTATTATTAAATCACTTCAGATTTATTGGGTCGCGAGCAATATTATCTGGCCCAGCTGGTGGAGTTGTAGGTTATGCTATGACAACATATCGGAAGAATTCCGGTATTCCTGTCATTGGTTTTGACATGGGGGGAACGTCAACAGATGTCAGTCGTTACGGAGGATCATACGAGCATGTATTTGAAAGTACAACTGCTGGAGTAACAATACAGGCTCCACAGGTATTGATGTTATCTTACTATTATGACATTTATGACTTTTCCCATATTATTATTTCCCCACCTAATACAAATATATCGCTACCGCCTCTGTCCCCGCTGTACTAGATTAGTTTGGGAAGAGGGGGGGGACACCTTCTACACTGAAGAAAGAAAACACGAGTGGCCACTGTCCGCGCAGTGGTGGTTACTGTCCGCGCAGTAACCAGTGATGTCCGCGCAGTGGTCGTTGGTGTCACTTCTTCACGGGTACATGCTTGAAGACTAGTGTTATACATTTTACTCATAGAATACATGATTCTGAATTTATGCCACAGCTCGATGTGAATACTGTAGCGGCTGGAGGAGGATCAAAGCTTTTCTTTCGGTCTGGATTATTCGATGTTGGTCCAGAGAGTGCAGGAGCATTTCCCGGTCCTGCTTGTTACAAGAAAGGAGGTCCACTTACAGTAACAGATGCTAATTTAATATTAGGTCGACTTTTACCTGAGTATTTTCCCAAAATTTTCGGTCCTCATGAGAACGAAGAATTGGATAAAGAAGTTGCAGTACATAAATTCCAGAATCTAACTAAAGAAGTAAGTTTAATCTATCAATTTAGACTTCAGAGCATTACTTTATTGTATACACTTGTTTTTAGATAAACGAATTTTTAACCAAAGAATCGGAACAGCATTCACAAATGAACTTAGAAGAAATTGCAATGGGATTTATTCGCGTAGCTAATGAAGCAATGTGTCGACCAATTCGAGCACTAACACAGGTAGTTTTTATTTAAAAGTTGCAGCGATTTTCGGAAATTTCACATAGATCTCTCTTGGTGTACAAAACGCCAAAAGAAAATACTATGAAATAAGGAATAGACTTTCACATAAAATTAAGGGGACGGGTAAGGAAAAATGCTATTTTTGTCATTTTTCAATGTATCATCGTAACTTTTTTGTGTGGCGGTAGCGTTTAAAACCTCTTCCTAGAACTTGCAGCCAAAAGTAAAAAAAAACCTATTATTTATTTATAAAAATGTGATTAAAACACAAGATCAGAAACAAAATGCTCCTGGGCGCTCATTTTTAACTAAATTTGATCTAATTGTCGACATTTTTCTCCCTTTTTATTGGATTTTTGATAACCCATGTAGAAATTGCCGAAATTAACAACCGGCCCAATACTGGCACAGTACTGGCAGCCGTACTGCGGCAGCCAAGCTCGAGCCAGTACCGGCTCAAACATGGTTTACAGTTTCCAGAATAGAATCCCAGGCTCGCGACGGCCATGTTACACTTTCCAATATGGCGTCGCGTAACAAAGTAAAATTATTTTGCATTATTCGCATTCATTATTACTGTAAATGCGGGACGATTATGATGTCGTTGTTGATAAAAATGAGATATTATTGTGATGTTGTTGTAATATAAATGCGATATGACTGTTATGGAATTGTGACATTCATGCGATTGAAATGTGACATTAATGACATCACGTCTGCGACGTCACATTTACATCACACTGAGGCGGAAATTGTGTAACACTTGTGAGTTGCACGTGAGTCGCATGTGATGCACAAGTGACGTCACTGTGACATCACATTTAGGTCATTGCGAAAAGTGTGTTGTCTGGGTAGTTTTGTTGGTTTCGTTAGTTTTGCTCAGCTCGACAATTTACAAATAAATAGTTGCCGATTTTGTTAAGAATATTTAATTTTAATTAACTTTTCCAATATTATACAAAATCGGCAACTCGAATCATGCAGTATTTCGATTACTATCGTCGTTCAGGAATATGCATTAAAAAACAATGCGTCTTTGTCACCGATACACGCGCCAGAGTGGGAGATCCGAAACTATGCTCTTCCTGAAACGTTTGCAAGGTGGCGCGGTAGTAGGCAGAACGAAATTCTCACGGGATCGTGAACCAAAGATTGTCTATCTTTGTTTCGCGAACTGACAGAGGCCAAGAGGGAGAGTGAAAGAAACAATCGGGCAGCCATTTTCTTCAGTTCTGCTGTAAAGAGTGTCACGAAGACAACCATTTTAGCTTTGCCTCGTCGGATCGCATTCGCGACCCTTGATATTTCTTTTAAAAAATCACACGTATGCTGTCTCAACTATTCTAACAATAGTTTTTTTTAAACATTTCACCGTATTTTTACATGCTTATTTGGTCGATTTTATGTGCAGCCAAGCGTCCTCCATAAGAGCCCATGTTAATATTGTACTTTGCGTACAATATTAACATGGGCTCTTTTTGAAATTAATTATTTCAAAAAGTAACACGGTTAGGGTATATTTTTGTTAATCAAAAAATATGAAAATGTTTATTCTAACAGGTTAACTAACTTTTATCAGAAATTCACCATACGTTATTTGACGAACTAACTTCTGTAACCATTTCGTAAGCTTGTCCCAAAAAATTAAAATGTTTTAATATTACAGATGAAAAAAGTGATATCTAATGAAGCTGAGGGATGGTACACTAATTACATAACGCTTTCGTGTAGTCCTATTCTTTGTCATAGAATGGATTATTATATGTTGTCTTACTTGCACAGCTTTTCGTTCAATAGGATTGTCCTTAAGAAGAAATTCAAATTAAAACAAACTTGCCACCAATTAAAAAAATTAAGTCAAATATGCAATAAAATTAAAAAAATGTGTTATAAAAAAACCTAAATCAATTAAATTAAAAAACGGCAGAGAATATTCGCCCTCACACGGGTCACGGGTCACGGGTCTAGTAACTTTTTTTCACGGGTTCACGAGTCACCGATTCACGGATCACGGGTTCACGGGTCACGGGACGGGTCCCATTTTTTCACGGGTCACGTGTCATGGGCCACGGGTCATGGGTTCAAGGGTTCACGGGTCGGGTTCCATTTTCTCACGGGTCACGGTTATAGTCCACGGGTCACGGGTTCACGGGACGGGTCCCATTTTTTCACGGGTCACGTGTCATGGGCCACGGGTCACGGATCACGGGGTAATGGGTTCACGGGTTCACGAGTCACGGGTTCACGGATCAGGTCCCATTTTCTCAAGGGTCACGGTCGTGGGCCACGGGTCACGGATCACGGGTTCACTGGTCACGGGTTCACGGGATGGATCCCATTGTTTTACGAGTCACGTGTCATGGGCCACGATTCACGGGGTTATAGGTTCACGGATCACGGGTTCACGGGTCACAGGTTCACGGGTCACGTGTCACGAGCCACGGGTCACGGATCACGGGTTCACGGGTCGGGTAACATTTTTCACGGGGTCATGGGTCACGGGTCACTGGATCAGGGGTCGGGTAACATTTTTTCACTGGGTCACGGGTCAAGGATTCGCGGGTCACGGGTAGGGAAATATTTTTTCACGGGTTACGGGTTCACGGGTCACGAGTCATGGGCGAGTCATGGGCTACGGATCACGGGTCGGGTAACATTTTTTCACGAAAAATTCTTTCACGGGTCACGGGTTCAAAGGTTCACGGGTCGCGTAACATTTTTTCACGAAAAATTCTTTTTTTGTTGCCAAAATAAAATCAATTCCCGCAAAATTGAGAGTTTATATTGAAATTTAAACCCTAATGACACGCTTGCAATATTTATTAGCTCATTACTAATTATTGTGATAACATTTCCGCGATTACTTGAAGAAGGTGACACCGTAGTTTTGCTGATTTTGATTTTCGCCGAATGCCTGCTAATGTCAGAAAATTGATTTCTAACTATGTCAGAACGGAAGACTCGCTGGTGTTCTTGGTAGTACTGTTTTATCCAGCGGTTATTGCACAGTTCCTTGCAATAAATTGGTTGGTCGAGTAGTTTTCTAGCCGCAAACACATGACGGCAAGGCAGCATCATTGACATATTAAAATTACATTTACAGGACGAATCTGTAACCACTAAATTCACTTGTCCAGATCGTATGTAAAACTTATTACCTTTCTTCGTTATGTTAATTTTAAAATGCCTCAGGTATTCCTCGTGCAATGTTTTGAATGCTGCATCGGTTAACAAATCGAGGTATTTGTTCAGAACGTCATCACTGAACTGTTTGGCTGGAACTTTTATATACATTCGAGATACTTTATGTTTTATCTGAGAAGCATGTGTCTGGTTGAAAATGAATAAATCCTTCACACAATCTTGGATGGTACTGTTTAATTCGCAAAACTCTCCAGTCTGTTATTGGTGATATTATCCAAATTCCCATTAACCATTCCAAAAAGGGCCCATTCTCTGCGAATCTCGTACCAATTGTTGTTGAAATACATCTTCACTTTTTTGGCGCTGAGGCGATAAAGTCTTCGTAATGAGATTCATAAATTTCTTCTGAAGCAGAATGCATTAGTTTTTGCAAAACTTCCAAACAATAAACGCGTTCTTCATTTGATATCTGCATCTTTTCTGTCGTTACATGTCTGTAAAAAATTCTAGAAGTATGGAACATGCAAATATATATTGGTACCGAGAAAATTTCTTTGACCAAATTTCTCTCCAATAAATCTTTGTCCCCCATGAAACAACGTATTCTTTTACGTGCATCTGCATTTTCTTCTTTAAAACACTCCAACATCCATGTGAAAGTCGCGGTATCTTCCGCAACTATAAAAGCAATTGCGACAATTTCACTGCAGCTATTCGAATCTTGTACTAAAAAAAAATCATGGTTGTAAGATCGGATTTCACAATCTTGTATGTACCGTCAAGTAAGATTTTTCTGGCCATGCATACATGTTCTTGCGCAAATCTTCGGTAGAGAAATAAAGACCTTTAAATGTCGATCCATCATGCAATAATTGTTCTTGTCCGCCTGCAATTAATCATAATAGATTCGATTAGGGGATATGAACCGTGCTAAGAGAAATATTCATGTATCAGTTAAATAATTTAAATATATTGTGTGTCAAAAACCGAAACCGAATGAAACTGTTCGGCTCTTAAACCAGTTCCAAAACGGTTCTTTAACAAATTGAAATTTTGGAATAGTTTGTAGTTGTATTCTTAATGTTATAGTTAAATGCTAATAAATTCAATTTGCAAAACCTAATATATGCCTAGTAAAAAGAAACATAGTATAAACATATTTCTATTATATTTTCAATATATTTCCGCTGTATGTTTTTCGTAAACATATTTTGCGTCAATATATTTTCAATATATTGCCATTTATTTTATATTGGCATTATATCGTCGATATATTTCCAGTAACATATATCGACATCTTTCGTTAACATATATTGACATATAATTATATTGGTAAAATAGTGTAGATAAAATCTCCAGTAAAAATATATTTCTCTTTTTACTGGAGATTTTAATGTTAATTTATCAATATTGATACATATATAATAATTATTGGACTTTTCTATCTGATTGTATTCTCTTTTAATATTATACTACTACAAATGACAATTCAATCGTTATATCAAAATATATACTTATCTGTCTTATACCCTGGAATTCTATTGTATACAATACTATCCTATTTGAAATTCTATCATGCTTTTTTTAAGTCGAATTTTAAATCTCAACAAAAGCACTAAAATTTGTAGGTAAAACTAGAATATTATTAAAGCAAATATTCTTTTTTTCTTATCAACATGCTCCCACATTCAGAGAATGTTTTTTAATCATGTTTAATTAGACATTCGATGTTTTGTCTGTAATAGTTAGAAACTAACTCCGAAGCAGCAGACTTGCTGTCTCCCTGGTTAAAATCGCTTGGCATTTCATAAAACTTCATTCATGAAATTTCATTAATGAAACGTGCACAAATGTCATAGAGGATGAGATTTCAGAGAAAAATGATTATTTTTAATTTTATGAAAATTCATAGTGTTTCATATATCTTCAGTGAAATTCCTGTTGCATATCTCATTAATAAAATTTCATATACAAAATTTCACGAAATGCCAAGCGACTTTAACCAGGGTTTTCACCTTAAGACTGTTCGCGATCACGTGATGTAGAATTCAATTCTGCATAAAACGTACTACATCCAAATATGTGTTGTCGTTAAAATAGAAAAAAGTATTGAAAAGTACTAAAACTGAATTATTTCAAGGTTTTTATTTCAGAGGCAGTACACTTTTGAATATGAAAGTGTCTATTCGCACCGCAGTGTACACGAGAGTACACGAGAGGTCACGAGAGTACGCGAGAGTCCACGATCAGAATATACAAGAATATATGAGAGTACACGAGAGTATAGGAGAGTACACGAGAGTACATGAGGGTATACGAGGGTACACGAGAGTATACAAGTGTATTTCAGAGTAAGCAATTACACACGAAAGTAAGGGAGAGTATACGGGAGTAAGTGAGTACACGAGATTATGAACTCAGATACTTTTTTGTACACTTATGTACTCTCGTGTACGCATGTACCCAAGAGTTTGCATGTACGAGAGTATGTCAATGTATACGAGAGTATATCAGTGTAAACGAGAGTACGTAAAAGTACTCGAGAGTATACGAGTATGAGTACAGTCCGCTGATGCGGGTCTATATATTGTACTCGCTGGACCCGTTTATCGCATGGAACAGGAAGGCTACATATAAATAATGAAAAAGACGCCCATAGGATAGAAATTTACTTTATCTCAACAATTTATATAGCCAACTCGAGTTTGTTAGTGTAGTTAGCTTTTTTTAACTGGCTCAACTTTGGGCAAAAAGCTTTTTTGAGACAAGCGTGTTTTTTGCAAAAGCGTGGCCAACTCGTGTTTGTTAGTTTATTAGTTTTATTAAATGGCTTAACTGTGGGCAAAAAGCTTTTTTGAGACAAGCGTGTCTTTGACAAAAGCGTGTCCAACTCGAGTTTGTTAGTTTAGTTAGTTTTATCAACCGGCTCAACTGTGGGTAAGTGATTTTTAGAGACAAGCGTTTTTGACAAAATCGAGGCCAACTCGAGTTTGTTGGTTTAGTCAGTTTTTTTAACTGGCTCAACTTTGGGCAAATAGCTTTTTTGAAACAAGCGTTTTTGGCAAAAGCGTGGCCAACTCGTGTTTGTTAGTTTAGTTAGTTTTTTAAAGCCTTCTACGGTAGGCAAATACTTATTTTGTTACAAGCGTGTTTTGGTGGATCCAGTTTGTTAGTTTGTTAGTTAGGTCTGGTATACTCTCTACACTCTCGTATACTCTTGTTTACCCTTGTACACCCTTGTGTACTCTCGTGTACTTTTGGGTAGTCTCGTGTACTCTTGTGCCTCTCAACATTTACAAAAATCATAAACAGTGGTTATAACCAATTTAAGATTTTTCAAAGCATTTCACAGTATTTCCTAAATGTTACATTTTCAGCGTCCCTTTGTGATTTTTCACAGCGAATCACAGTACGCGCTCTGTGATTTATATCAGACGTTTATGAATTTTCTGTTGCAAAATCCTTAGCGATTCACAGCAGACTTTTCTTCTGTGATTCGCTGTGAATTGATATCCAGGGGTAAAAAGAGCATTCACAAGAAAAGTCCCTAACTCTGTTGCAGCAGACTTTCGACATGGTCTTAAGACCTTTCACAGCCCTGGAACAACGAACATAGAGTTTCAGGCTCAAAAATCGAGTCTGAAATACGTAAAATGCAACAGAAATCTCAGTAGTAACTTCAAATAATATGAAATTTTATATACATTAATACTCAGTCGGATGCAATTGGGAATACATTCCAAACTGTACTCAATTGTGTATGATTATATATGAAATTTCACAGTCATTCATACACAATTGAGAACAATTTGGAACTGTACCCGATCGAATATGAATATATATGAAATTTCATGTTATCTCATGTTATTACAATGAAATTTCTGTTGCATTCATAGTATTTCATAGTATTCATATATAAGACTCGTTTTTTGAGTCCTGAAACTATGTTCGATGTACCAGGGTAGAGCATCATAACTGATCATTTGCTTTTATGATCAGTTATGATGAGACACTTTTAACCTATTTATTTGACAATACCCTATACATCTATAACTTAAAATATATACAAAAGTACCATTTTCTCGGATTATCTTTATAGCTTCCGACAGATCGTGCTGACCCTTTTTTAAGGAAGCATGAAGCTTGTGTAGATCTCGTAGGAAAACTTCCTTGCCTTTCTCTTCTTTCAGCCAAGCCAGCATTTACTTCTTGTTGCCGCCAACTTTCAGCATATTCTTAACCTCCTTCTCAGTTGCAGGACTAAGAGTCCTGCTTTCCGGGATTGTGCTCAACAGAGCCTGAAAACAAATATAAATATAAATAATATATCCAGGATTGCAATTATTTAAATCAATTAATTTAACTCGCACGTCCTCCATGGCAATAATAGACTATTAACCGAAAAACGAATAGTATACTACATATTTTTCGGGCAATAAAATTGCAACTTAAGATTTCAGTCAGTTTTCTGCTAAATAGTTGTGTATTATATTAAACATTTTCAAATAACATTTTTAAGGTGGAATGACAGCGATTCACCTTAAAAATGGATTACTCGGACTGCTTCGCAGCTGTTGCCTGCATCTCGTTCTGATCTTCGCTCTCGTCTGTAATCGCTATCATTCCGCCCTATGTACGAAACTATTACTATTAGATTCGTATTACCTGGGAATGGTCGTGTCCTACATGTTTTTCGTTCAACTCTTTTATTTCCAAATATTGGTTGTCATCAGAGAGACCAAGCTGTATAAAAGCTGGGCAGCCTATCTTGAATGATCTGCAAACAATTGGCAATTAGTATAACATAGAAAAGAAAAAAAATAACATAGAAAAGATATTCCAATAATTTGTAAATACGCACGTAATATTATTGCTGTCTTTTGCGATGGACTTATGTTTTTTCTTGCTAAATTTGCACTTGTAAAGAACACGATATGTGATCAATTTCGAATTTATATATTACTGTCGGTCCGAATTTAGTGCTGTCAGATTATCTGATTTATCTATTGTAAAGACATATTAATTATGCTCTTCATATTCGGCTAATATCTTTTTCCAATCTGCGAGAGAAGAAAGTTAATCCTTTCTTCAGGGTTGTTCCTAGCTAAAATAAGCAGAAAAAGATTTTATCAACTAAAATTAAGTAATTTTATATTTGTATTCCTTTCCTTGAGGTACAGTAAATTTAAATTAAAAGTACAGGGTGGCCAAAACCTAGAAAACCTGAAAAAGTTATGGAAAAATGGTACTAGAAACGTTAGAGAAAAGTCAGGGACTTTTATTTATTTATAGTCAAGGAAAGAAATTTTCGTAACTGGTGGCCGTGCGCAAAACGAATTTTACCGCACTCGTGCGCAAAACGTCTCTTTGCGCACTAGTGTCTTTGGCACTCGTGCGCAAAATTCGATTTTGCGCACGGCAACACGTTACGAAAAACGTCGTTCGTCGCACAGGCGCAAGCGCCTTTGTAACGAAATAAACTATTGTTTTACTAAATTACAGAATTGCAAATACAAATTGTATGAGAAAAACCATATGTTTAATAAACTATATGTTACGTTCCTGTTCATTCACTAAGGGAGGGTTTTTTTAACATGTTGACAAACAAATTTCAATTGTACATTTTGTTTATTCAAAATCCTCTTTCCTCTTTTCTATAAACACAGTTCGGGGCTACCGATGTAGAAAAAAGAACACCTATTGCTAATCTATTTTCTAAACCGGTCATAGACGAAGAATCGAGAGCAAAAATTACAATTTAGTGGTATTTTTAATTGAATTTAAACAATAGATGCAAATCTTTGCGCATTTAACTGCTGTCCAGCAGCGCAGGGTCGCTATCCAGCGAAATACCTTTTAGCTATCCAGCTATATACCTTTTAGCTATCCAGCGAAATACCTTTTAGCTATCCAGCTATATACCTTTTAGCTATCCAGCTATGCCTAGGATGAGGGAGCTCCTTCAGGCTATCCAGCCAAGCTATGCCTTCCAACTCGAACTGTTGTTCCTTATAAGGGAGATCTTTTAGGCTATCCAGCCAAGCTATAACTCCTCCTGTAGGATGGTCTTGCTGCTTTCCAGCAGTCGAATGAATTTCCAGCCGCCGTGTCGCCTATTTTATCCCCTATCGCTAACCTACGGCGCACCA
>JABFPB010007552.1:0-10912 GCA_022817645.1 Ceratoteleas bidentatus | reverse complement strand
TTTAAAAATGGATTTTTATTACTTCGACATTGCAGTTGAATTGTTCCTTTATCATGATGTGGGCAAGAACCACTGCAGTTGTCAAAATTATGATAAATAATACTGAAAACATGTTAGCGACATCTAGGTTAAAAGTTCCAGAGAATTGCCCATATATATAACAGTTTTAATAATTAATTATTGTTTCGATACATGAATAATTTTATCAGAATATATTCTTAACGTAAGATGACCATTTTTTAGGATGTTGGCGTAATGACTCAGGTACAAAATGGCAAAGCTATGGACATCAGCATCGCGGGTTCAATTCCCAGTATCTTCGAAAAATGTTTTTCTCCAAAAAAATAGTTACCCTAAATTAAATTCGTTAAAAAATCATATTTAGCAACATGAATTATATTTTATTAAGAAAATATCAATCCAGTTAAACTTGCCTTTGAACTTACTGCGTAACACAACTAAATATTTATTAGATAATTTGTCTCTGAAGGTACCACGCAGTGATAAACATTCCTCTGCCTCTTTAGTAACTGGAGACAATTTTTACTTGTGTCTTCTTCGCGGACGCAACAGGAGCGTTATTTTGGTCGACGAAGTTTGACGGAGTT
The DNA here is from genome assembly GCA_022817645.1 of Ceratoteleas bidentatus. Lineage (NCBI taxonomy): Eukaryota > Metazoa > Arthropoda > Insecta > Hymenoptera > Scelionidae > Ceratoteleas > Ceratoteleas bidentatus. Next base: position 10,304 of record JABFPB010007552.1, on the reverse strand, counting down.
TGACGAGCGATCGAAAACGCGGTCGCACGGTGACGCTTGGTTCGGCGGGTTTCGTAAAAGTGGCTTCGGCGCCGACCGAAAGAGGTCACAAAATTGTAATGCCGGCTGGAATATTCGCGAACAATACCCCCGTCCGAACAAAAGTAAATAACAGGGCTCGTCGCGGTATAAATGTTACTTTAATTTACAATAAGCGCGCCGTTCTGGCATGGGAAAAAAGGGGCATACATTAACTGCGGAATAAAACGGCGTCGCTTATTCAAACGCGAAACGACCGGGCGTTAATAATCAGTCGTATTTTGCGCGCCGAAATGTCTTGCGTTATTTTTCTCGATACATGTGGAAAGGGGACTTCCTGCGAAATTACAATGCAGCGCGTCGTAACGTTTCGCATTGCAACACGTCCATCGTGACACGTTTCACCGAGTGCGCTCGTTTCGCCGCACTTTATTTCACTTTGTTTGGTTAAATTAAACGCCCAAGGTAATGCCCCGACGCTGCAAACGGTTTTCCGTTTCACGTGAATCACGCGCTGATTATTTTATCGTGTTATCGGAGCAGGGGTCAGCGCGACGTATAAAGCGACCCCTGTTTTCAATTAAAACTCATTAAGCCGGAAAGAAGTTGACACTCCGGGCGCTAAAAATAACCAGCGGCAACGCGGTAATTACTTTAATTTTTACTTTCGGCGCAAATAAAATTAAACGCAAACAAGTGGATTTAATTTTACATAATATCGCGGGCGATGTGGGGCGCCCTGATTACACCGGGCATCAGATGTATTTTTCCCAAGGTTTTGCTTAATGCGCATGAAATTGCTTTTTGTCTCAAGTGAGTATCAGTCATTCTTATTGAAATAAGAATGCATATGGATGACGAACCGCGGCGACGGCGTATCATTATAAAAACGCGAATTAATTAAAGCGCTTTAATTGAATTATTCCGCCGGGTGTGGGCAATTTCTTTCGGGGAGAAGTGGCGCTTAACGCGCGATCGCTGCGTCAGGTTCAAGTTCAAGTTTATGATTATTGCGCTTGTTTGAACGTCGCCGTTCCCGGGAAAACGTGGCGTTTACATCGTTACGTGGCACTTTGCCTCCGGAAAAATGACGAAAAATTTCAAAAACGACCCTGGAATTTCCGCCCGACTTTTGTTCCGAAAACGCGAACGTTAAATATTTCAAGCCGATACGATCGCGCGTAAGTAAATAACCTTTATGCATCGAACGTCCGAGAATAGAACGATTTTACTAAACAATTTCGCTCGGCGTAACGTCGAAAGCGCATTTACAGTTTACGTACCGCCGACGATAAATTAAATCTTATTTTTACCCGTGGCCGTCAGCATTTTTATACGAACGTTTAATCACGCAAAACCCGTCGCTCCGACAAAAAGTACGCATCAAAATACCCCGCAAGAAAATAATCCCGCTGCAACTCGAATGCGAAGTCAAAACCATGTCATTTAATCCGCCGTTTTTTACCGGTGCTCCAATTATACCGCATTTCGATAGCGTTTTTCTCGGATAAATCGCCACGCTTGTTTCCCTCATGAACCCGCCGGACCCATCGCGACGCAGCGTAAAAAGCTCCTCGAAATAAAAGCGCAACATCCAGCGGCCGATCGATCCGCCACTCGTCATCCTCATTGCCCCGCAGCGCTGTCAAAGCTGATAAGCTAACGTGCCCGAAGATAGCCCGCACTCGAGAGCACTCCGCGCGTTTCCTTTTATCAAAACGTCTTGCCCCGGCTCGTAAATTCGGGCGAAAAAGCCGCGCTTTTCCCGGCAAAATAAATTATTTTGTCTAATGGACCGTGGTCATGTGTGCCGGTTAATCCCGAGAGGAGTGCGCGCAATTATCGGATTACCTGGTCGATTTAAAAGCGGAGCAACAAAAGGTGGATCCACCAAGGCGAGTACGAAACAAAAAAGGCAAACGCCCATGGTGTTCTTTTTATCGAAAAAAGAACACCAAGCGAAACGACCGGAGGAAGGACGCGAGCCAGTCGACGGACGAGACGGAGAAAAGGAGACGGCGGCCTACCTGGGGCCGGCTGCTAGACCGGCGGGCAGCACGGTCAGCCCGAAAACAGCTGTCAGGAGCGCCGTGCGGGTGTCCGCAGGAGCGACATCGCGTGGCGCAAGCAGCAGCACGAGTTGCACTAGGAACGGTATCATCGTGGCTTGACTTCCGAGTCAAGACTGCGGAGGACGCGCCGAAGACTACGCCTGGATAACGGGACCAAGTTTGAGGCCACGGCACACTTTTCCACGGCTCCGAACAAGTCACGGACGTCTACGCACACGCTCGTTAGCTGCATTTCAATTCGGGTTCAACGAACACGTTTCCTCGGAGACTGACGTAATCGGGGACCGATTTCGGGTTTTCCCGTCTGGACCCTGTTTAGGTGAAACGCAGAGGAATTCCAGATAAGAGTCCCGATAAATGGGCTCCAAGGGACAGTTTCTTGGGATGAAACTGGTGTAGTAGACCATGTAGGAGTAGGTGGTAGAGGTTGCTGGATGTTTCGGGTTCTGTGTACAGAGGTTTGGGTCGGTGGGATGGCGGGGTATTCGAGTAAGTTGGTTTAATAGGGTCTGCGGTTGGAGAATCCCGGGGGAATGCGCAGGGGAGGATTTTCGTTAGTTTGTTTTTAAACGACGTTGATGAAACGGATGATAGGTGTTCTGGAGATTAGGGTAAGTCTGCTGCGGGTACTTAAGGCTTAGATAGAGGGTAGGAGTGGGTTCATCAATCTCGCGATCCATCTCCATTTTTACGCCGATTGCCGAGTTCTTTCTGAAATTCTCCCCGCGATACAGCATAAGCCACGGTATCTAAGTCAGGGCATCAAAGGGAACAAAAAGAGGCGACCCGGGCTTCCACGTAGACTCGGCTTCTTGGTAGTGTGAATAAACCTTGATCGCCCTGAATGATCGGGGTTAGGATAATTAGTGGGAGGGAAAACGACGGCTACCTTGAAAAGAAGAGGTGACGAAGAAGCGGCTCCGCGCCATTTGTTAGCGCGTTTGAAAGTAAGATTAAATTTTGAGACGGAGCGGATTAAGCGAGGATTGGTAACAGATGTCGAGCGGGATTTATGGGCTATCTGGGTCCTCGTCGCGCTCGATGCCGCGCGCGTTCGCCGAGCGATATTCGGGGATTCGGGATCGCGCAAATGGAAAGGAAAATGCACGGATCGCGCGATCCAATGCGATTTTTCTACCCGGCTAAAAGCTATTTTCTTTCTACTTACGCATTGATATGATAATGGCATGAATCTCGCGTCTTACGCCCGGATATCGAGTGATTCGGCGCGAATGGAATTCCGTCTTGGATTGATACGGCGAATTGCCGAACATGATTCGTTTATGATGCCGGGATTTAATCAGCGAAACGACTTTTTTTCCTTTCTTGCATCCATTTTTATGGACTCGCTCGGCTTTCAGCGGCTCGAGGCTTCGGCGAATTGAAATTCGCACGAAATCAAAAAAAGAGTAATCGGGTTTAATTTCGTTTTCCGAGGACCGGTCGGCAAATTTATCGTCGCGCCCGCCTGCAACTTTCATCGGCCCTTTCCGGCGACTTTGAACATTTCGTCGGACGCGTGGCTCGACACTCGCGTGACGATCAAGTATTCACGAGCCCGGAAGAAACGACGAAAAACGCGTCACAATCGCGTCGCGCATCAATCTTGCAAGCTCACAAACGCGGCACTCGCGTGCCGCGCGATTCGACGGATTCGCGATTTCCGCGAGTTTAATTATTCGCGTGGTCAAATTTATACCCACTTCCGAGCCGTAAAGAATCCGAAGCGCTATCGGGCGTCATTGTATCGACGATTATTGCGAATGGGAGTGCCGTAACATTACCCGGGAAATGTTCCTTTACGGCCACCGTAGTGTGCACGTAATGCTTATTTACGAAACGCACATGAAACGTCCATTTTATATTATCGCGCGGACAAAAGTGCGCTCTAGTACACACGTTACTACCGGTCGTAATTCGATGTAGGACTTTATTTCCCCGACGCGCGCCTTTTGGTTCTAATTGCGGTAGGGCCCGAAAATCAACAAAGCCCCTGCAAATAAATAGCGGACGAAGACGCGGATAAACAAATCGGCAAGAAAACGGAGGAGAGGCCGGCGAAAAAAGGCGACGACGAAAAAAGCGACGCCACAAAACCGCTCGGTTCGAACAGTTCCCTTGTTATGATAATTCCGACCCGAGACGTGACTTTTTCGACTCCCACGCGACAAGCCCTTTTCTGCCGTCGCGAAAAAAGCCGCGCGGAACATTGTTCGCCGTGGGTACGGGACTGCGCGCGTAATTACGGCGCGATAATTCAAACGCCCGGAATCGATCGTGCGACCGATCGATGCCGGCTGACGGATGGAAACGGCGCCTTTATTCGCGACGGAGTATTCGCGCGACGGCACGGCCGAGTACGACTGCGAGAAAGCCACGACGGGAATTGATACCGATAATCAGCAGCCGGGATAATCACGTACGAAAAATGCGCGCGAGCCCGGCACGATCGATCTTGCCGGTGAGTTGTCGATACCGTTTCCCTTTCATAAAGCAAACGAATCGGGATCGCGACAATGCGAACAAACGCTGAAATGCTGATAGATGAAGATTCGAAATAAGTAGCTTAGCGAGCCTGAATAATGCATGAGCGCGAGAATGCGCGCGTACGCGAAATTTCTTCGGGGACGTCGGCTGGCGTGTCGAGTCTAATCCGATGTTAGATGGCTCAGGCGCGCGAGGCGCGTAAGTATTCTCCGCGTGGACAGGCTTATGGTGCCGGATTTCGGGCGATTAATGCCGAAATTTCGGGGCGGCGCGTTTCACGCGTGTGGCCGAGGAAACGGCGGTGTGGGAAACGACCGCTGCGCCTAATTGATTCTTTCCGGTTGCGTCCGAGCGAAAAGAGTCACGGGGTGGTGTGCAATGAAAAGGCGTCGGTCGGTTCTAATCGTTTATTGTAATCAGATTTCGCATATACTTTTTATATTTATAGATACCGATTTATTATTATCGAAGTATAATAATAAAAAGTCCGAATACAGGCTAGGTGTAGAAACGTATTTACAAAAGGTGACGGCTATTTACAAATAAATACAATGGATTTGGTGCAAGATGACGCGATTGCTCGAAAACGGCGTTCTCGTCGAGAGGTCACCAGCCAGAGACAGTCTGCCCCGGGAGGAACATTCGCGAAATGGAGCAGAATGTTTGCCGGCTAAATCTGGTATATTTTTTAGCCCTTCGTGCGAGAACGCTTTTTTCGAGGATGAAAACGAAAACGCCGGCCGACGCGGGTCGCCGGCCGCCAACGATCGAGTGACAATTTCCAGCGTGATTCCGCTCGCGAGTGACAATAGGAACTTTGTACAGTCTGTTCGTTGCACGTTGAGCACGAAACGCGGCGTTATTTACAATTAATTCACATGCGCAAGCGGTGCCGGGTTGGCGCGGCATCCGGCCACGATGCGCCGCACGTAGTAGGTCCTTCGAGCCGGACAACGCGCCGGCCACGGGTTGCTCTAAGGGGAGAAAGTGACAATGACACCGAGACAGCGACGGTTTACGGGATTAGAGTGGACATGTACACGCGCGGCAATATAATACACAGACGGACCCGCTCGCAATCACAACTAAGACCGTGGGTCGATCCTCTAAGACGACGACGATTGGTTTGGTTAAATTCATCCTAAAACACTGGCCGTGGATCCCCGCGATCCAAGCTCCTCTACGATCGCCAACACGGGAGAAGCTCGAGGTAGTCCTGCCGGTCAACTCACGTCCGCCGTCCGCTCGCGTCCGCGCCACCAGCGCCACCTACGGCATCATACGTCGTCGTCGACTTTAAGGTCCCTGCGTCGGCAGAAGCTCACGAGGACAGCGACGATCACGAGCAGAGACAGGGACATGACAGCCGCGCACACAGCCAGGATGATCGTGTTGTCTGGTTTCTTGATGCCGACCACCTGCACGGAGTTTGGCCTGGTGTCGATCTCGATGGGGAAGCTACCCGGTCCGTCGTTTGAGGCGACGCGGACCTTGTATTTGACTCCAGGGAGCAAGCTGATTTGAGCAGAATTGCTGTCGGCGACCTGATTACCCATCAGACCACCAGTTTCAGGTTCCCAGGATACCACATAGGTCTCTTTGGGCACATCTTCAGGCTCCACAACATCCCGCAGGGTGTCTCCGGTGGATGGCTTGGAGTTATCGTCTATTGGCTGACCCTCAGACTCATCCGTGCGCCGCTTGAAGAAGAATCGCTTGAAGACATCCTCAGGGATCTGCGATTCCTGGTCCCTGCGCCATTCGAACAGGACCTTCTCACCATACTTCTCGAGGAAGAACTGGCGCACCCTGTCGTTGAATTTCTTCTGCTCCAGCGCTTGTTGGCGTTTGAGCTGATCCTCCACGTCGTTCCAGGAGATGCTGGCTTCGAAGAAGGACGGGCCTTGGCGGAGTGAGTCCAGTGTAGGCACCCACTCCTCCCAACTATAGTGTTGTAGGCCACCTTCTACCACGGCGACGATCCAGGTATCCGGCCGGAGCGTTGGCGCGCGCTCGCCCGGATAGTACTCCATCACCGACCAAATCTTGTAGACCTTGCGCAGAACGATGGCTACGTCATACTTTCCGAGAACGACGGGCCCCTTGCGGGGCGCCGGCAGCATCGACGGCAGGTACTGCTCTGCGAAGCGGCCTTTGTGGTAGTTGCAGGCGGTCTGACACGCCGGGCACTGAAAGACGAGAAACGTATCGTTAGCTGATTAGCCGTGAGTCGAGGCGCAGAAACGCAGGGCATTATTATCGCGGCGATAAGGACAATGGGAAAATGGAGCGGCGGGATTGGAAAGATGAAAGCCGAAAAAGCAACGGCCGAATAACGAGAGCCCTCCAATTTCGAGCGAATGACAATAAGAATTTGCTTCCGCGTTTCCACCGGGAAAGCGGCCTTTCATCTGGCCGCGTTAATTAACGGACCCGGCCGCTTTTAATTTGCCGGGTAATTTTTTGGCCGCGCGACTCCGTCGAATCCGATTGTTCCGCGGCCGCAATCCCGCTTTTTCAGCCCTTCCATGGAAATCGACAGGTAGCCGCTTCCAAGGATTTTCTCCGTCACGACCGGCCGACGCGTGAAATTTTCTTATCCCGTGACTCGTTTCTTTCGACGTCCCCGGCCCCTCTCTTTTTTCATCTCTCCGCTTCTCGTTCTCCGTAGGCCGCACTCTCTCGTCGTCTCTCGGCCTCTCGCTCGTTCTCTCATATTCCCGACCCCACTCCGGCACCCGAGCACAATTCGAACAGCCGAAGGGTAAGCTTTATGCGTCGAGACATGGTAGGATGGATCGCTGCATTCAGGCGGCCTTTTTTTCCTCCTGCCCGCCGCCGTCCCCAGGCCCTCCCCCGCGCGTCTCCTGGCCCGGCGTCGTCGTCTTCTCGGGGGTATCCTCGGGAACCCGGCGAAATTTTCTCGCGCTCCGTCGATTCGGGATTGGAGGATCGTCCTTTATGAGGTAACGAGAAACGACAGCGAGATTACCCCGTTTCCGAGCGATCGATTCTCCAAAAAGGGAACAGAAATACGAGATCGAGGTGTCCCGATCAGATCTATCATCGGATAATGCCGCGCTCCCGGCCCGTTACATTGTAGTCGGCTTTTGACGAGGGCGACGAGATTTCCTCCCGCCGACCGCGTCAAAAGCCGTACCAAATCGGGGACACCCGATCGCGCGAAATAATGCCCGTCGAAGGCCCGAGGATGCCGGGAAGAGACGCAAATAAATTCCGTCCCTTAATGGCCCGCTGTCCGATCGCCCGGAGATTCGGATATAACGCGCGAACGTGGCTTATCGCGAGGAGGATCGCGCGCAGAAGCAAATTCCCCGGTCGCAAATTGTCCGAAAATTTGCGTCGAAAACTCGCGCGGTACTCACCCGGTGGACCTCGTCGGCCTCGCACATAGACTTGGTCTTGTCCCACTCGAATTCCACAGCCTCGCAGTAGTGCCAACACTGAAAACAGAAGAGCAAAGATCCATGGGTTAGTGGGACTCTTCATTAAAGGAGGCCAGCGATTTGCCGTAAGCTGGGCGGGCCCCGAATTAGGCCGCGACCGGGCCCCTAGCTTTTCATATTTATCGGCGGTACCGACTTCCCCTCGGGCCGCAATTGCCGCCGTCGGTAGCGCTAATGACGCACCCGGAGTCGATCGGCCTCTAATGAAATCTCGGTGTCCGCGGTAATAACCGGGCTTTGTTGCTCCACCCGAGCCTAATTTCTGGTAGCCAATTTCGTTCAATTTGGTATCATTACCCGGCGACGCGATCCATCAGCCGCGGCCTGGCGATTTTTCAGCGCGAACACGACCCGGGCCGCGTTCCCCGGCTGATTTACGGGCCGCGATAACCGTTATCGATGGGCGTCGACGTGCCACCCCCGACCCCCGGCGAATTAACGAGCCGTCCCCCGAATAATTAAGCCGGGCCATTTATTCGCCTTACCGGCTGACAAATCCGCGGGATTCCTCGAACGCCGCCGCTCGTTATGCGAGCGCGCGTCGCTGGCGACACACACTCACGGCAAAAATGGCAGTAAAGCCCCGGCTCGCTCGTCGTCCCACGTGTGCGCCGCCGAGACAACGATCTCGCAAAGCAAACAACAAGGCCCGCGCCGGCCAAACGACCGGGCTCCGACCCGTCATGCCCCGATCATCGCAATTATCCCCTGCGATCGTTATTTGGCCGTCGTGGCTCGCCACGGGCAGCCCCCCTTCCGTACCCTGCGGATTACGCGCGACCGCGGACACGTCCCGAGCCGTGCTGCCCTCTACAGGACCGCGCCAATTCCGCCCCACGTTGGGCGCCACTCGATTGTAATATTAACGGCGCAATTCCGTGGAATGCCCCGGACCCCATTATTTGCTCGGCCCCAAATGAGCAACGCCCTCGCGCCGTGTCTATTGTGCCGGTTAATCTCGTAGCCCATCTGTCCGGCTATTTTCGTGCTTTCATTTCGTGGGTCGCGCTGTCGTACGTGACGTCGTCGTCCCTAAGGACGAGGGGGACCACCGGGCTTTTCGCCCCGCAAGATTTATCGGCCACCGCCCCCCCCCCCTCGGTTGGGAGTACGAACGCTCGGTGCCCCCCTCCCGAGATCGGCTATCTCCGACGACATCGCGCTAGTTAGACCTCGCGGCGCATTGTAAGTGCGTAGCAATGCACGCAACATTAATCGCCGGCGCGCGCTTTGCTTTTGCACTCGATGATGAATTTCCAGGAAATCGATTGTGCCCGGTAGTTTAGGCAGCGCCCGGTCGGCGCGCACCATTATGCTACCGAGAAGGCGCATTGTTAGCTTTGAATTATGATCGTGATTTCGTTCGGCGCGATTGTCCCCGTGCTCTTTTTCGTTCAAGGGCTTGTCCGCAGAGAATAGAGAAATAAATTGTCCGCAAAAAGTTGCATTTGCATTCGTATGCGCGCGGGCCCCCGCGGTACACGCGATCACGATAATTAAATCATTGGCCGCCGAGGCCGCCGCTTATTTATGGGGCCCGGTTCCCCGGGAACCCGATCGGCTGCCGATCCCCGGGGAAAACCGGCGAAAATCAGCCCAAACGCCAACCGATTTCTCGCACCACCGACCGGCACCGGAAAATTCGGAAATCGGCACTTGCAACCGATCGAACCCTGGCGTTTGCTCGACTTGTGCCTGCACTCGCGGAAAATCGGCAAGGAAAATCGACTCACTTCACTGCACTGAGTCTCCATGCGGTTGGAGTACCAGTCGCACGATCCGTCGACGCTGTGCTCGCGCACGCACTGCGACCGGCATTGCGCGATCCGCACGTACGGTCCAAGGTCGAAGCCCGAGGCCAAGATCGCGCACCACCAGATCGATAGCGCGAGCGACAACGCGGGCTTCCGCTGCGGCTGCTGCATGGCTGCTCACTGTTGGCGCGCGGGACGTCGTCGCGGCAATGTCATCCGTCGGGCCGCGCGCACCGCACTGATCCGCCTCGTCGTCAATTCGGGATTGTTTACGCGGGTGTCCCGGCGGGAGAGCCGCGCAGACACCGGGCAACGTGTAACAGGGACTGCACGGACAAGGACACGGAGCCCACCGTAACCCTCGAAATTCGTGCCGACTGTGACCTTTCGAGAGTTAGGACCAAACTTATATAGACGCGGCGCCCCACCCCCGCCGAGGGGGGGGCCCCGGCGGGGGGGGGGGGGGCGGGTGGGGGGGGGGGGGGCGGGGGGTGGGGCGGGGGGCG
>JABFPB010007551.1:0-10909 GCA_022817645.1 Ceratoteleas bidentatus | reverse complement strand
AATACATTTAGTAGGGGAAGATAAAAGTCACCCAGGCAGGAAGCATGGTTTGCTATTTTGATGAGAATCCATGTGCCGAAAGAAATGGGTACAAGTAATTATAGAGATATAAGGTAGGTTGAGAGTTTGAGCAAGTATTAGACGAATAAAATCTGTTTAAACCATACGGCAGGAAAGAAAATTTCCTTTTGGACAGTGCAATAGAATATATAGGTCAACGACCATTTCAAAAAGATATTTTGGAAAAACGATCTCATTTAACGCCATACAGTAGAAAGAGAGAGACGTATGAATGATGGGAAAAATCTAAGTTTTTTAATGTAAAACGATTAGATGAACGTCTAAAAGTGTTGCAGTGAAACAGGAAATGAAAAAAGATGACGAGTCTGCTATACCTTAACAATCATTTGAAAGAGTTATTAAAGATAATAACGTGTTTGTGAAGCTGACATTGAAAAGTATAAGGTTAAATAATCAAAGTTCAAGGATGTAGCATTATTTTTCATTTCTTTTTATTCTTAAAGTGCATTATTTATGTTGATGTGAATTTATAATAATTCAAAACTAATCAAAAAATTACAAATAAAAAAAATGTGTCATTAAATGGATGATCGTTTGACTTTAGCAGACGCGCAATCTACATTAAAGGATATGGATACAGCATAAACAGCAGTCAAAATGAAATTATGACTGTTATGATTGGGAGTAATTAATGAAAGTGTGTACCGTTTGAATAGAATTGCGATTGCGTGAAGCTGATCGTGAAAGACAGAAGCGCGAGTGGGAGATGAAAGAGAGACAGGCTGAGGAACAGAGAACTCGCGAGGAAGAACTCAGAAGACGCCAACAAGAGGAAATGGCCATACGCATCCGCAGACAGGAAGAGGAACTCCACAGGAGACAACAAGAAAATAATCTTTTCATGCAGGTATAGTTGCGAGCAGGGTTGTCGCAATTTTAATAAAAAACTAAAAACTTTTAAAAAATTGTTTAAAATCAAATGATTTTTTTATTTTAATCAATGTTTTTAATCGAAGAAAGTACAAAGTCAGATCATTTGAATAAAATTTAATTCTCTAATTTGGGAAGACTAAATCAACAGAGTAGCTTTATCTAATTATAAACTAGACTTTTTTTATTAACTACATTAAATATAAAAAAATTGTCCGTAAATAACGAAAAACTTCAAATCAATATAACATGATTTCAAAAGGATTAATAAGTAAGATAAACAACTTTGATTAACATCATTCAATCATCCATTCATTCATTGTTTATTACAATTTCTATAGGCCTGTACAAAGGTAGAGAATCTGGATCAATTAAGTAAACTAAGGAAGACTTATTACACATTTATTAATTTGAAATAAATTAATTACAAATTTATTAATTTGTATCAAATTCATCTATAAATTTGATTTTTTTTTCAAAATAATAATGATTTCTTCAAACCCTCTTTTAAATTCTTAATCAATATTCAAAATATTTTCTATGCAAAATGGTGTATCATCATTTTGTTACTAATACACAGCAACATGTGGACAGTGTTAAGTTATTTTGATATACAATTTTTTTTCCTTTTTTTAGGAACAAGCTATGAGAGGAGGCTCTGGCGGAGGCATGGGAGGTAGTAATAAGAATTACGACTCAGTAAATAGTGACCGCGATGGCTATGGAACTGGAGATGGTAATTGTCGAATTGTAATTCTATTCAAACCTACGATTTCAACATCTACAGTAAACTCTCAAACGAATTATTTAAACCCCGAACGCCACGCTCGTTTTATGTATTTTCAATTTAACGAGTGCCTACTTATTGTAATCTTGGTAGGGGAAGAGAAAATGGTCCAGGTAGGAAGCCCAAATAGTCGCCATACTAATTTGGGTGCCGTAAAAAATGGACACACTTTTACTAATTTATTTAAATTAACGATGTTGAAATCTACTATCATTCGATTCAAAGCCAATTACGTCCGACTAACGATCACATTTGTTTTATCCTTTCATAGGTGGAAACAGCTTGCCAGTGGTAATGTATTCTACTTCTTTAAAACGACATAAACCTTATTAGTTCTATATCAATTAAAATTTTATTTTTGACAAATCAATTTCTACCGAAAGTCTCTTTAGACAGTATTTTAAAACAGTATTTAACCGAGATCTTAACGTCAGTAACATCTCACACGAAACGCGAAACTTATTAGAATATTTCTTTTGCATGATACCAACTTTTTTTCTTTCTTTTCATCCAACTGCGAAACAAATATTTCTTTTATGAAAGGAATTAACATGTTTTCTATGAAGTTTCGTTTTATGTTCCGATAGCATCCCGATGTTTGCAATTTTACGACTTTTCAATACATTGAAGCTTGATTCATGGTGTAATATTGAAACACACTTTAATTACATTTATGGTATAAAAACACGTGGAGGAGTTGATAGGCACTCGATCTATTGAAACAATATTTTTTCTGGGCGATTTACTGAAATTTAGTTCCAACATTAGAACATTACTTCGAATAGCAACAGATCTGATAAATCCAACATCTTTGCTTTTGTTTTCAATTCTGTATATATTAAGGAACGAATTTTTTTTGTTAAATTGCTGGACAACTGATTATCTGGGCCAAATTGGGCACTTAGAAAAGTAGAAACAACAAATCATTAGATCGCGTGACGTTCGTTGAAGATATTTATAATGGTAGTAGAACTATTGAATTCTACTGTAGAGACTCCATACGCATTTACATGTTGATGTTTCATGTGGTTTTAATTAGTATCTTAGAATATCATCATATCGAACACACATTAACACTACATATTGCGTCACCATTACATTAGTTTACTTTCAACTAAGCAAAATTGTCATATTCTAAAGAACAATTAGTCTTCAATTAAGGTGTAAGCAATTGTACAACCAGTTTAAGGAAGTTACTTCAAAATGTGTTCATGTGTACTTATATCCACAATAAAAAAATTTTATCACCTCGAAACTGACAATGCTTATGGTGGGAGACTACTAGACAATCCGTTGTTCTTGTTATGTCGACTTGTATCACAAGAAGACAATAATATATACATTTTTTGCTTTGAACTGATGAACATGCCGAAATTGTTCAAATTGCTTTGAACAATTTCGGCACACTTTGATGCTTCGAACGCCCAATGCTACAAAACATAGCTTGGATAAATCATTAAATGATGAAGTCAAGTTCCGCTGGATTGGTCGACTTTCGCGAGTAATTAGAAGATAACAAGCAACGTAGCCCCTTCTACAAACGGCACCAATCCCATTTTTACAGACCAAGTTACGGTTCACTAGAACGATTTTTTGAATCCGGGGTGTGGCTAGTTAGCCTCATTTCCCGTTAGAACTCCGAACCTACGAATCTGGGGCTTCTCGAGTGGGATGGGAATGATGCGTTGAATTGACTAATTGCGGAAAATCAGCGAGACGCAATCACTTTGCAACCTCGAAATTTAGATCGAGCAACGTTATTCGAATACATGACTTCGACGAGTTTTTGACATTTGTTTCATTCTTAACAAATGGTAATAGTGTTTCTATTCGATTTCTCCACGTGCTTGCAAACGACGGATTCTATTCTGTAAACCTTTATGAATTACTAAAAAAAACCATGGAACTGTCTATGTCTCGCGTATTATAAAGTATAAATAAATTTTTAAAAAATTGAGTTTTCAGTGATTGTGTTCAAAGATATTTCAGTATAATTTTGAACTTGAAATTTCAAGTCGGAGACAGCAGTTCTTTGGTTTCGAATTGTGGACCAAAAAATGCCCAACATTTGAACTTTTAGAAGAAACAAATTATTAATTCTACTCCTACTTATAACCGTGTTTTATCAACTGGTACATGAAAGACCAATGGGGGAAGGATCTGACATTACCAATACTCGTGTGGAATCGACACGTCGGTATTTCTTCGTAATTTCTGATAAACTTGGGGAACTTTGAATTATTAACACTTATTCAACTCTGCTCGAATTCATAATAATTACACTTGACATTTCATTACATAAACTGTATATATAAACTATAAAACCGATACATTCATATGAATTCGAGTAAGGTTCATATTTCTACTTAAAAAACAAAAATTCAAACTGAAATATTGGGGCTATTATCGGGGACAATTAAACTTTCATTTAACTCGGCGGAATTAGAGCGACGAAATGAGATACTAATTGATCCAATAAATAATTATTTATCGCTTTGCATTTAGTCTACATTGCAGTGGCATGCCACTTATTTATGAAATTAGCGATTAACAATATTTAATTCAACTTGTCCATCGAGAAGAAAAGTATCAATGAAAATGTATTCCATTGTTAATTCCCTACGAATTAGGGTCGAATACATTGACAATTGATCTTTATCGAAAATAATCACTCCATTATTGAACTTTTGGGCACTGATTACTTAGACCTTACTTTGTCCAACTCCTCTGGTTATCCGAGATACCGCTTTGTACACAGCATTCTTCTTAATTGAGTCTTGCATATGAAAAAGACAGGGATCGATCTGAAACCCTGATCAAGTTTCTTTTCGCCCCGCAAACTTTTCATATCAAGCTGATTACGATGGAAAGGAAATACTGGCACCCAATTAACTGAAACATTTGATTCCGCTAAATCGAAATTAGGGACTAGTAACATCACGTTACTACGCGACAGAAATTACTGGGAAAAAGCTTTTTGTATCAAGTTGATTGCATTGCGCGTACGTGCAACTTTTCGGCAATTGCATTCAGTTTACTGAACACAATGCAATGCGCGTACTGCTAAATGTCCAGCGATGCAACGTGCATGGCTTTTCATAATTCTCATTCTTCCTACCGTTTCTGCTAAAACCGAGGCAACCTCGGCTCTCTAGATACATAATACAGTTGGGTATTTACTTGGTCCACTAGATCCTATTAATCAAATTCGATACGTTATCATGTAGTCAATTGTTTAATGCATATTAATTATGTGAATCTACAACTATAGTGTCATGTTACATATATATATACAGTAATACACTTGCATCGATCAGGGTGGAAAAATTACCAAGTCTCCACATCTTATTGGGACTCCCAGTTAGTTGGCAACACTGTCGTCATACGAAAATGGCGGCTGAACTTGTACCTGACTATTATCTGCTATATCTTGAAATTGAAAATCTATTTACACTGAAAAGATTTTGGTAAATAGTCATACAGGTTCAACCACCGTATCTCCACCGTATTTCCCACAGCATTGCATGCTATTCTGGCAGCTCCCAATACCCGCAAGATGGTGCTAAGACTTCCCATGATTCGTACTAGCAAGCTTTTCCACCCTGCCGATGGCATTGATGTATTAAACCAACACTTTGCGTGATTCGCGTCACGCGAACTGCAAGGTCTCGCCAAATTCTAACATTATCTTTTCCCATTTCTTTTTCTATGTGATTTCGATGAAAATTGACGATGTGAACCTGCTGTGCTGAACTGGATGGTCGCCCCATGTAAACGAACGCTTTATGCGAACCGCGCGTATAATGACATTCGCTTTTGTTTGATTGGGCACCCGTAGGACCCGAAGTCCTTCATGGACGCTTACAATAATATGGACCGCGGCGGTCGTGGGGGTTACAGTGACGAGCGCGGTCAGATAATGGACCTCATGGATATGAGGGTCGAGATGGGTGGTGGTGGCGGCAGCATGGGTGGCGGCGCTGGCGGTCGGGGAGGTGGCGCTGGCGGCGGCCGCTGGCAGGGCGGCGCTGGCGGCGGCGACCGCGGCCGTCAGGACGAATATCCGAACAAACGGAGGCGTTATTAAACGGCTCATACGTACTGTATCGAGACATACGTAACAAACCGTTATATGATCCCTTTACGAACCGGGCGCAAACGCCCCACTTACGCCCTCTGCGTACACATTTAGATATATGTGTGTGTATACACCAATACACGCGTGCACGCACGCACACTCTCCGTCGGCTCTCACCAGGTGCGTGCGTGTGTATCTATCCTCTCGCATACACAACGTAGCAATTGTATCGATGAACCTATCGCGTAGCTGATGTTGCGAGTAACGCCACCACACGATTTTACGTTGAACCGGGACTCATGACCGGGTGTAGGATTTTCCTCTTTTACGATTAGACGATTTTTTACAATGCATTTGTTGTAGTAGACGATTCGGGGCTGGGACTGTCGTGATATGTTCGTGTTGAAATGACTCGTCGATTACGTTATTATATAGAATGAAACGATTATAACGGGATAAAGCGCTGCACACTTAAAACGTAAAGGTGTCTGGCCGTCGGCCAGACACCTTTACGTTTTAAGTGTGCAGCGCTTTATCTCCCCCATACTATACTCGATTAGCTTAAGTCGTTATATGATGAAAACATTACCGGTATTTGTCAACAAGTCTTCAACTCAAATAAAGCTATGATACATGATAAATGAATTGCACATCATTATTTGGTAAAGGATTTGTATTGCAATCTTGAAAGGCGTTCCCTGAGCATTTCTTCGATTGATTGCGATTTGCAACTGAAGTGATTGCATTTTTTTATTTATTTATCCGCGAGTCGCTCGGCAAACGGTTGTGAATGACTGGACAATTGATCGAACAAATGTTCGTTGAATGTCGTTGCGGAGACATTGATATTCTGGGGAAGACTCGCTTGCGAGTTTTCCTCGAGCTCGTGTTTTTATGAAGGAATTTCGATTCTAAGGAGCCACAATTTAAAACACTTGTATACTTAAGGGTTGCAGAATCTTGTAGTGAGAAGCATTAAGCAATCCAGTACTGAAGTAAAATTAATTTAAATTAATTATAATCATAAATAATTACATCACTTGTACACGTAAAGTAGCTAACTAGTGCTCTTGATTCTGCAAATGTAATTAAACAATATAGAGTTGTCAGTGGTAGAACCTTTTGCAATTTGGACATTTCCTTGCTGGAAAGAAAGCCGAGAAGAAATTTGCGAGAGGTTTCACCGCTTTATTGAGTGTAATATTTTTTTTTATATACTGAATATATAATACAATTCTTTCATGAGTCAAATTATAATTATATGGATATATAATTATAATTCGAAGCGTGTGCACGTGGCACACTATTTACGATTTGCAATGCAATTTAGTTATATACATTAGGTCTTCGTTATATTATATGCACTATGAATACTATCAATAAATATTGTATACCAAATTAGACGAATTGACAACTTGCGATTTCATTGGAAATTATTCTTAGGGTGGGTCACAATCATCTATTCGAGGAGGAGATTTGATTTTTCGAGACAAGTTTTACATGAAAACTGAACCATACTGATAAAACTTTAGTTTTATCAGTATGGAATTTACTTTTATACCATGCTGTTTATGAATGGTTTGGGTTATTTACTGCTATATAATTTTGTTGTGTTCATTCATGTTATTTTACATAAACTTTTATGTACTTTCATTTCAGGATTAACACGTAACAAGCATTTTTTTAATTTCCTGACAACTACAAATTAATTATTTATTAACACAGTTACATATATAATTTCTTTCTAACAAAATTATGATTTCATTGACGTTAATTAATTTGTTAATGATTTGGTATTTTTCTTTTACTTTATGTATTTGTTTATTTGTAGAAAAATAATTGTAACGATGAAGTTCAGTTACTAAATGTATTAATTAAATGTATTATGTGAACATTAACTTTGTTTACCTAAAAATTAACAGGGTAAAATTATAGTTCTCTGTAATTGGTGAATATAATAATGATTGGTAAAATCGACCATTTATTCGATTGATTTTTTTTTAAGTTGGACATTTATGAAATATTCCAAATTTTACTCATATCTTTCATAATCGATAGTTGTGGAAGTATTAAACGGATTTCACATTATTCACCAATTATCATAAGAACACTGTTATTAATAAATTAATTATTCTTTTCTATGATATACACCTGTTCAATTACATATTTCTCTAAGCTGGTCTCATTTTTCCCACCTGAATTGCTATTCATGTATCATGTCCTAATACCCCTTAAAATAGTACCATATGCCATTACTAAATTTGACTTTTACTCAACTTTTCTAACTTGATTCTCAAAATAATCGATGGAGAATACCTGTAAATAATAAATAAATAACAAAAATTCAATATTAATTAAAATACATCCCTTACAATTTATCAAAATAAAGTTTAATTAAAGATTTGAAATTATCTGACAAATTATATTTAAATACTACTAAACTTTCCTGCAAATTATTAATGTCTTTAAAACTGTAGTTAAAATGTAAGTCTCTGTTAGAGAAAATTTAAAATAATGGTACGATTTAAGAATAGTAGTTTTTTTTATGTATTTTGTTTATTTGCGCAACTTTTTAGAGTCAATGTTAAAACAAACGGGGGTAAACATATCCCAATCTCCCTGCACTATTTTCATAATGGTATTAAATCAACCACTATTGGAAACGTCTGCAAGCAAGAAGCTGCTGCATAAAGTTGCAATATTTAAGTTGCAATTTACACTGAAACTTTTATCGGAGGAGTTCATCATTCACAAGATAGACTAACTAACTTGAATCTTCCATTATACCGAGGTGAGTAGACTGAGAAACTACTTAACTGTAATTTTACGATACATTTTGGGGTGGGATGCTGGATATGCCACAAAGTACTTATCCTGCCTTTACTTACAATTGTTTTTCATTTGTTTTCTTTTCCCTGTTATCTCAACGAAATGAGATAGAACGAGCAGAAGCGAGAATGCGAACAAGCGAGTGTAAACGTGTGTTTGCGAAAGCGACAGAAAGAAGTGACAGCAACATTAGCGAATTTGGCTTTACGTTCAATTTTGACAACAGTCCAGACTTCTCTTGAGACTCCTCCCGCGACAACCAACTTCTTCAATACCTATTTTTATGCATGGTTGTCCGGGAATATTTTTGTTCATCTGGACTGCTCTGTAACGATGAAATTTTATTCCGGCAATTAGTGAGTATGTGGTTACTCGCGGTCATCGTATAACTAGACCATTGATTTCGTTACGAAGTGCAAACTTGACTGAGTTAAACACTCGTACGGATTTGGGACTACTTGCTTTTCTTGCTATGAACGACATTAGAGTGAAAGATGCTGACAACACAGACACACGCACATTCTTAAGCAATTCACTTGGATCAAGAATTTCATTTACTTTGGACAACTTAAGGTTTTGAGTTGCATGCCAACCAAGATTACGCACTTGAAAATACTTTGTGTCTACGCCATTTTCATCCTTTTATTTAATGGTTGGGGTTTTAGAGGTAAACCAATTTTTAGAGATGTTAACTCTGTAGGTCTTCGCCTACAGAGATGTTAACTCTGTAGGCGAAGGGAATTTTATCTTTTTATAAAGAAATCTGTAACTGTACTAATTGAAAAGTTTCAACTTCTATAGATCGTAATTGTATTTTGGAACAATATCAATGTTAAGATATTGTTCACAATATGAAGAAGCAAATGCAGCTGAATTATTCTAAGAAATGTGATAGAAAAAAATCTGTTCTAGTAGTTTGATGAACTTGTGAATATAGATTCCCATTCTACTGAACTATCTCAGAGAATATGGTTAGCAAAAACTTACAGTTTTGTTTAAATACTATAAGTTGATAGACAAATATATTAATTCATTTTAAAAAAATATAGGAAACTATAAGAGCTCGTATGGTGAATTCAGGTTTCATCCCAGCCAAAAATAATGAATAGAAAAGAATTGAAATATAGAAATTGAATTCCTTTTGAGAAAGATTCAGCATTTTTATTTTCAATTCTTTTCTATTCCAACGATTTCTCAATGTTTTTGGCGAGCAATTTTTAATTCTTCAGAAAGAATTCGTTTTGTTCAATTCCAAAATCTGAATTCAAACTGACAAGAATTATTGATGAATTATAGATGAATTATTTTCTATTCTTTTCAATTTTCAATTCCAGTTAGGTTGACATTTTGAAAAAGTTTACTTCGAATTCCTCAATTGGAATTCAAAGTAGTCATTCAACGATTTCTAACATTCAAAAATCATATGGTTTTTAAATGATATTATTCTTTTTCATTTTTTTAAGAATAGTATCATTTAAATGGTGTTTTTTATCCTTTGTATGACGTTCAGCCATAAACAATTGCAAGATTTAAATAATTATTGTTTTCCATTATGTGATACAATATGGAAGCATATTAAATTAAAAACGTATTACAAACACGTCCATGCTGAGCAGTTCCATATGAATCAGAGATAAACTTGTTATATTTCTACATAAATCTCACCACTTGTTATTTTTACACTACTATGAAACCTTAAAAATCAATATCATTTAAAAATCGCATGGATCTATATAACATCTATAACGATTTTATACGGGACCATATGATTATTGGATCAAGTCATGTGAAATTTGGCCCAATTCTCTGAATTAGCTCATGCTTTATTATATTTTGTTATGAATTCACATGAGAACATAATAGTTTCATATGATTCTGTTCAGCAATTAATGGGCGGTTACTATAGTTACGAGAATTTTCTATAAGTGCAAGCTACGAATCTATGTTACCAGAGTAACAGATTTCTTTTTGTGCAGCATTTCATCCTGGAATTCAAATTCATTTATTCTATTGTATTGCTATAATTAATTCATCTAACTATAGGGTAGAGTGGGGTAAAAAAGCCATTTTTTTAGTTTTTGCCATATAAATCCTTCACTTTCATAAATAGATAGATGCATCGAAATAATTGGACGGGGATCTTTGAACAAAATTTGCCTAGAGCATTTTTTGATAACATATGCCCGTTTATCCCTATTAGAAATTACATATTGAACATATTGATTCGTATTGATTCATACAAAAACGGTGACAATACCCGGCCA
>JABFPB010007550.1:0-10902 GCA_022817645.1 Ceratoteleas bidentatus | reverse complement strand
GCTTCCAAAACAGTATAAACTACTATATTTTGTAGTAAATTGTGATAAATTCCTAGTAAAATAAAATATACTAATCTAGTAACTTATGTCTAGGTTTAACCATACAGTTAAACATTTCCAATTACGGTACATGCACCGTAAAATCGAATTAAGGTACAAGCACCGAAAATTAATATATTTTTAATACATTCATGAGATGAATTTCAAAGTTACATGTAAGTACTATTAAATTAACCTAATCAAAAAGTGAGGTTATCCAGAATTGGGAGCAACAGCTATCTGTCAAATGGTTGGAGCGCAACAAGGTATCGCACGGCCATTTCGTGATTTCATTTACTGCCACTTAAATCATGGCGAGTGCAACGCAAACTTGTCAATTCGAACACGTTCTTATTTTAATTAGTAGGCGATTAACCATTCGATTGCGAAGTGCCTTAAATTAAAGTGCCGACGCTTTGAATCGCGAAAATAGCTTACTTGGCAATTTCGCTGAATTTCGCAAATTCATCGTCTATTTTCGTCAAAAAAGATCTTCACGTGACAAAATGTCACGTGCGTTTATTAAGGTAGTTCCCTTATTAAGTTAAATTAATAAGAATTCCATCGAACTTTAACCCTTTCGATCCCGAATTATTTATATTGCTGAAAATAATTTTTCTTTTCTACCATTGTTTTGTATTATAAAATCAATAAACTTTCTAAAAAAACACTTTCTATAACTTTGCTTTAAAGCAACGATGGGAGCGAAAGGGTTAAATCTGGTTTAATTCGAGGCTACCAATTTTGATTTACCAAATTCCTAAGCATTTCGAGTACATAGAAACCGAAATATTAGATGCTAACATTTCTGAAAACTGAAATATATAAACCCAACTTTAAATTTTTATACAATTCTTATTTTTTGTTTTCTCATTATTCATTAATAATGAATAACTATTGAAATGTTGTTTTTAAGATTTGAAAAACGATTTCACAGAACTCAATGCGAACAGAAAAATCAAAATTGCTTATATAAGGTGTTAATGTTTACATAAATCATTAAAATTCCAAAACTACACGAAAACCCAACAATTGACCAAAAATATCTGTTTTCATTTTCGTTTTCAATTAATAGAAAGTTCACATTTATTATACCAACAATCAAACTTGTACTATGTCGAAATAATAAAACATGATTAAATTAATGTGACCATATTTTCACTTGGCACCCTAAATATACGATCCTTTCCACATAACCTAAAAACTACAAATAGGTTGAAACGCCATTGTCTAATGAGCATCCATCGCGAACAATTGAGTTGATAATTTGCAAATTAATATTTTTAGTGAACGAAAACAAAAAGGTGTTATCTTATCCGAATATGAATTAGCATTAGCACCAAGTGGTTTCCCGTCGCGTCTTTAACAATTTTAATTAACATTCCCGGCAACAATGACATTGTTGCGATCGCGCAATTGACCGTTGTCTGAAAAGCGTGAGCGCTCATTGTTCACATTGTGCATTTTCTCGGAGTCTCCTTGTACCATTTACTTTCCCATTCATGAGTGAGGACGGCGCGGCGCTTTTCTTTCGTCGCGACCGCGTTGACCAAAGATCAAGAGGCAGCACGTGTTCATCGTAACGAGATCGCCATGGGTCATCAACATAGCGCGAAATTCGTCGCTTGATAACGACTCTGCCCAATCCACAACGATAGTTTCCACCGGCTTTGTTAGTATGTCCATTCAATGTCAAAGTTCAACTTTCATGTTCAATTTTGTTTCAAAACGTTAGAGAATTGGGAGATTTAAATGGTTCAGTTTTGTAGCATTTGTTACAAGTTTGGTGAGTAATTAAAACAATCAGCAGAGTTTACTTGTGTAATACATAAACAATAAGTACGTGTCAGATGTACCAAAATTCCCACAATTGTCTTATTCACATATGTAATAACTGCGTTAAATTTATTACGAAATAATAGTATAAATGTTAGTTCCAAGTTATCCCTACAGGTGGCGTTTATTGGACATTTAATTTTGTTCTCATAATTAGAAAAATATCAATGAGTTAGATACGATTTCTTAATCGATTTCTTACAAATCGAGGAGAGGCGTTTAAAACAAATATTTATTAAAAATATTTAATATATTTATTTTCTCAGTAGATGGCTTGTTTCACTCTGTATCACTTTCTCGCAAGTAAACAAATGGCTGGTCCGGTAAAGTGATTCTAGATCAGTTTACACTCGAAAATGGTAATTTTGTTCTGGTCAAACCACGTTAAATTATTTCTCAAGCCTAACTGTTGGTAAACGATGATAAGTGTGGGAACAAATCAGCCGGCGCCACTGTCAGCGCCACCTGCAAAATTCCGCCCGCTCCACGACCCCCGTTCCCGCGAGACTTCGTAATTAGCGTTATATTTATTCGCAGCAGTGCTCGCACGTATACTTATAAATCTCGTTTTTTGCGCACCCCCTCCGTCCTCGCGTCGCTCCTCGCGCATTCGCGTGTCCTTTTATAATCGAGACTAGGTAAAAGTTCAAGACTTTATGCAATATGAAATAATGGCAAGCGGCATTCTATTTTTATTATATTGTGACGAAATATCAAGTCATATTAGATGCAGGAAAACAAGTCATTGCAAAATTAATGATGTTGTATAAGGTTGACACGGGTAAGCTCCGCGAAGTACCGTCAACGGGAACAAGTTTACGAACAATGACGGCCGTTTTTGACGTTACGTCAAAAACGGTAATCGCGCGACCTTCGCCGATGTTTTTCCACGCGATGTAGCGCGCGTATCGCGATCGTCCAATAAGAGAAAGAATTTTACAAAATGGTTGTTTGCAAGACGTCTAAATAGTTTTAAAAAAACAAATATCTTCGATTTATTTTTAGAACAAATTTGAAAACAAATAATCAAGAAATTTTACGGAAAAAACTAGATGGAAAGTTAAGTGACATGAAAATTGGTGGATACAATTTTCAGTTTTTAAATGAAAGGACATAATTTGTAAAGATGTAAAATATGTATAAAATGTAACCGTAAAAAAAGGTTGACTAGTTGAAAAAAATGAAACCGGAAAAAGTGGCGAAAAAGCGTCGATTCGCACGCGATAGCTGTTATCTGTCGAAGCAGCCATAATTGCGGGTCGCGCCGCGTTTCGCGCTCGCTCGAATCGTCTCTAGATAAGACCAGTTTCGCGAGGTGACAATTGGCCATTTGTGTGCCGCGAATTGCGTAACAGCCACAAGCGTTATCGGCGCCTTTTTGTTCTCATTTCTCGTGTGCTATTTTTTTAAATAAAGGGAGTTTAGAAGAATGTACCGAATATTTCTAAGGCAGCCGAAAAAGTCGACTTTTTGTTCGCACTTTCACCCGTTGTTAAAGAAGTTAAGTCATGGGACATTCAGGAACTGACACGCGCGAAAAGTGATATTCGCGGTTGCATCGTTATTGAAATGAGCGAAAGTGCGTGTAAATGAGTGTGCATTGTGTGCCAAAATGTCTGTTTGTTTTTGACGAGGAAAATTGTCATCTGCGCCTTCTATTGTAATTGAATGTACACTCGCGTTTTTATTTCTTAAATGTACTCTCAATTGCAATTTGATTAGCTGATTTTTCTCTTAGCTCGGTCTTAATTCAAATTAACCTCTTTTCTCGCAATGCGAAATTTCTAAACACAATTGATTGCGATACTTGCGGGACGTCATAAAAGCAAAGTCTCGGCCGAGTATGGTAATTCGACGTAAAACGAACCGGGGTAATAATTCACTTTCTTACGTAATTAACTTCAAATTGTCAAAATTGACGAGAGTCGGCAATGCGAAACAAAGTTCCTGCCTGCTCGTAAAGATCCCTTCCTCTCCGTTTGTTTCATTTTTGCGTCGCGTTTTGAAAGCAATTAAGGCTTGCGCAACTAGAATTTTAAGTTCAGGTTGAAGTTGTGCGAAAGACAAAAATTGTGGCAGGTAGTGGGTGGAATGTGGGTCATGGCTCGAAATCCCGAGTACAAAAAAACGAAATAATAAGACCGAAAATGAACTAGCCAGGAACAACGGAAAGACAATGTGGACCAAAACCGTTTCTTGCATTTGAATTTTTATCGTGGGACTTTTGGCTGCGCAGTGTTGGGCAATGGAGTCACGCGCGCGTTTAATGACGAGACAAACTGGTTGCGACGAAAAAGTTACGAATATTTTTCAAAAAATTATTTCGTTTAATTTTTGTACGTGAATATTAAATGGAAACCAGACATTTCCCGCCAAATTTTGAAAACGCGTTAATTGGCAGAAAAGTCGAGTCGGAGAAAAAAGAGAGACTCGTCCCAGTGTGAATAGGCAAACCGTGTTTCGTTCGTTAATTACATTGCGAGTCAAATGACGAGTTGCAAAACGCGTGTTTCCGCGCACGATGCAATCGTATTAGGGGGTACACCGGTATTCCTAGAATTAACCTAGTTGACCAAATGAAAGTAATTGCGTGGCATAAATAACGCGCGGGCTTTTGTGTACCGTGAAATTAGCCGATAAATGCGTCACCGTCGCATTGTTTCCCCCTCCCCGGGGCCCCGTATCAAACCGAACACAATCGTTGCGATACATGGAAACCCTTTTTCCAGTCTTGCGACTTACAAAACGCTTGGAACGTGGAGCTGATTTAACGTCCTTAGTTTTGCATGCAGGGACTTAACCTCACTTTTAAGGTTCCGAGACATAGAAAAATTTATCCAGGGAATTTTAAGGGACAATCTTAATTAAGCGATTGTTTCCTGAATTGCAGTACGTGGCATAAGTATTTACTGCAGTATCACGAAATTAGTAAAATCACTTGAAAATCGTTCATCCTTCTTTCCTTTTTATAGGTTCCTTTTATAGGAAAATGGATATAATTACAAATCTTCGAATATGGAAATAATTACGACTAAGATTAAACTTTCCATTCTTAAGGATATTGCTTCAAGACAACTGGTCTTGCGATTCCAGCAAAAGTTATGCAAATATTCTCCAATTTTACACCTTCCAAAGATTTTTCAAAATATATACATTTCCTCACCCTTAATTTCCCTAATAAATGATCCCACTTTCCAACAACTCCCCCTCCCGAAATTCGTGCAAACTCAAACTTCCCTCGTCCTAATCATCGGACCTCAATCAACGAAATGGACAGGATCGTTTTCTGTCAAAGGCCGCCACGCAACAGGTACTTACTGAGCCGAGCAATGCTGAGTTAGGGTTAAAGTACAAGGATTGTTTTAATTAGGCGTGCACGCACACCGCGAGACGCATTATGCATCTCGTAATCGCGGCTCTATCTCGTTCCCCTCTCTTTTTTCCCGTGTCGAAAAAAGGCCTTTCTCATCGTGACGCAAAAAGTGTCACGGCTCGATCTCTGTAATTCAAAGTGGTTTTTTCAGCCCCTTCCGTGCCGCGCTATTTACCGCGGCGTTTTTAAATCCAAGTCGAAAGCAATTGTATCGCGAATTCGACGGGTTGCGCGACACCCAATCAATCGGGTTTCAGCCCGAGATAAGGGTTCGCGCGCGCGCCTTAATCGCCGCTAATTTTTATAGCGAAAACCGATAAGCCATAAGATACGGAACTCGACTCGGCGCGCAACGTCACTGAACGAGTCTCTGTTTTCGATGACGACTTCTTGAGTTGTTTCTGACACGATATATTCAATGGGAAACAATCGGCACAAATGGCAAAACTCGTGGGAGTGTTTGTAAATCAATATATGATGTAACACGTGCCTCACATCCAGTTGGGCGGCATCCTTTTCTGTCATTACATAAGTGCGAGGATGACTCTCCATTTTTCTATGGTTTTGCGCGAATGTGTAATTCTGCCAAAAAATATTTGTCCGTGTCGATCTACAAGTTTTCCCATGGGGTTTAAGAAGAAAAAGTGTGTTCAATCACGTACGGCTCATTTCTCACGAGATCGTCGGGGTACAAGTGCCGAGGCGTTGTAAACCGAGGCGCGGCAATTTCGCAGGATTTAAGTGTCGCGCGCGTTAATCTTGCACGCGGGGCGTTTGTGCCTCGTATGCGGGCGCCGTGCATAATAGTTTGCATGCAAAATAGCGGAGCCCGCGTCGCGCGGCGAATTATCGACGGTGCTGCCGTTTCAATTAAACCGGACAAAGCGGGGAGACGAGCGAAAAGCGGCGAAAAAGCGCGAAAATGCGCGCGATTATTCGCCCGGCCGAGCTGAAAATTCGTTTGAACGAAAACGCGCGTTCGCATATCAACCGATTGCGTAACCCAAACAAGCGATAAGCCAACAAAAAGTGCAATGAGCGTTGCATCACCGGCGAGCTATAGCACTTTTAAGTGCTGCGAAAACGAGTCCGAAAAACGACAAATATTTCAAATGAGTCCGAAAAACCAACAACATTTTTATTTAAAAAAATTTTTTACTGGGAAATTCTAACTTCGAAAAAATTTGGGTCTGAGTTACTTACGGTGCTGGAATTTCGCCGGTACCCGGGTCGATTTTGTCGACTTTTGGTGGACGGTTCGGGGGTAACTTCCGGGGTCTATCCACCGGCGAGCGAAAAAATGGAAATGGGCAAAAAAGTATTGGTCCTTCGCGCGACGCGAACCGCGCGATCGACGAGGCGCGACTGTGCCCGACCGACTCCTACTACCTAGTGCGTCGAAGTGGAGACGCGAGAATAGGACGACCGCTTTCTGACCAATACTGGAGAACTTTGTCAGCCGTGTGTGCTTAGCGAGATACGGTTCTATGAGGGAGATAAAAAAATAATAAGCGGTGCGACGCGCGCGCAAAAAAAGGAGACGGAAAAGGGAAAGGGAAGGGGCAGGGCTCGCCAGGGGTGGGGAGAAAGGGGGCTTTGTCGGGTGGCGCTTTTCTTCGGCTAATTTCGGCGTTTGGGCCGATTTAAATTGTAGATGATCCGGCACAATGGCGCGTGGCTCTTTTCAGGGATCGACTTGGCCGAATTAACATCCCGCCGACATTTGTAACGTTTTGTGCGGTGGAGGATGTGAATGACGAGAGCGGGTTGAAAAGGCTTTTTTTGGCTGATATATTTTACATTTCAGCCGAAAATGTTTGAAGGACAGATAGTTTTCGTAACAGCCTTGGTATTTCTGGGACGAAGAGTTGGTTTTTGATATAGGAAATTTTAAGGGTCTTTTTCCAATTTGATGAAAAAAGTGTCGAAAGAAGTTTTATGTCAACAGAAATTCTAATATGCACATGCTTTACACATTTATAGATTTAATTTAAAGAAATAATACAAATTAAAAAGAGTATTTTCAAGTTTTGTAGTCAAACTCTTTTCTACATTTACTCCAAATTTATCACGGAAGGGTAACTACTTCAATAATTTAAAATTAATGTGAAATTGTGTTCAAAATTTAACAATGTTGCTGGAAAATCTTTTCAGGTAAAAATGTATTGAAAATTTAATTAAAAAATAACCAAATACTCGAAGACAAAAAACTTCTTGAAGATTGCAATTCGAACGCCGTGAACATTTCTGTACAATGTATTTCTCGGGCTGACTGGCGGGCCTCTTTCAGCATGTAACCCGATCTCGTCACCGTTCGAAAGGCACGAAAACCGCGGGTTCCGATCCGCCGGCGTTGCTCAAAATCGCAAGTGCTAATTCAGCTAAACGACGTTTTAAGTGAAAGCGATGTAACCGCGCGCGTACGACTTGCACAAAGTCGACAAGCCCCGCACTTTCTTTATTGTCGCAGCCGATTTTTTCCCTCTTTTTTTACTTCGTGATTTCCATGTTAATGCCGCAGGCGGCAACGCTCAACGGGTCGCGCGCCCTCAGCTAAATGTAGAAACGATTTCGAAGATCAAGTTTGGCTATTGGTGTTGGAACTAGTTTTTTCTGAAATTGTTAACAAGTGATATAATATTCATGAATAAGCTCGTTCGATGTGGGATAAGGACAGATATCAATCTGCTGCCACGGAGTTAGGTTGTTTTGAATTATTATGGACATAATATTGAATTTCTATTAGGAAACGATTTTAAAACATTCTCGATAGGGGAATGGTGTATTGTTTAGAATAAGAGCCTGTTTATTAATGTATTTAGTATGTTTCACCTCTTCGAAAACTAGCTACAATTTGTTAAAACATGTACAACAAAAACATTTTTTTTTATTAACTATGGTCTTCTCCCCTAGTGAAATCATAATGTTTTAAAAACACAAAATAAAAACACAAATTCTAGTAACACCTTCTTTTCTTTTAATTAAGAAGAAACACATTTAATCTAATTCCGGAAATGCAAGTGAAGTTACTAAAATTGAAATGTTCAAGTTATTTTTTGCTAGACTATAAATGTTTATCATTTTCACCCTTATAAAATGGGAAAACGTCCCTTGAGGACTATATTTTTAGTCGTTTAACTGTAAAACGATAAAGGGAATGTGTACCATGGGATCCGCAAAAAATTAAGATACACTCATAAAAATCTTCGTGTTATGTTGAAAAGACTGTAATTTTGTGAAAATCCGTTTATCTTAAAACAACTTAATTTTATGTTGAAAGGATTTATTTTAAACTAAATTGGTAGTAGTTTCGTATTAAAACTATTCCTTTTATTACGAAAGGATTTAGTTTTGTCAATATATTTAGCGGAAAATTCTTTCATTATGAGATGATTCCTTTCATGATGAAAAGATTATTTTAAGAGTATATATTACAACTGGGATAACGTATGTCTTTCTCCTTCGATTTAGCTGGAATAATGCGGAGAGGAGTAGCTTGTTTCCGTTCGGCCTCTTATGCATTAGGCCACATTAGGCAGAGCCGCGTTAACACCGACATTTGCGTTATCGACGATCGTTGTTGAGCAAGCCATTGCCACCCCCTGACCCTCATGACGCCCCACCACGGAACTCCTGCGGGTGGCCAGGTGAAGGAAGCGCGCCCATCCCAAAAGTTACACCCTGTTTATGCTAAGCTTTTTGTAACTTCGGATTCTCGAGTTAAGATATCAAAAACTGTTTTTATGTTTACGATTTTATGCTTTTACAATAGGTTGGTTTTAGTATTTCAGTTTTTAGTTTAATAAATAGAAACTGGAGGTTAAATATCATTGAAGACTGAAACATCTGCCGGAGTTAGACTCAGGAATATTTGTGGTTAAAATAACATATCTTAACCACACAAAACTGACCAAGTTATGGACATTTAAAAAAATTGCATTTGGACCCCACTTTTCTTACTTGACCTCGCTTAAAAAATAGTAATTTAACAGTTTAAAGGTCGAATTTCATACTATTTAGATATAAGCCACAGGGAATTTCATAAACTTTAATTAGGCAAAATATTTCTGATTTCAGTTCACCGCTAGAGGGACCCTAAATTTGTCGAGCAATGTCCGGCCACGATAGCCGCGATTTTCTGCCGCCATTTTGTTTTATTACATTGACAAACTTTCAATTTGTACAATAAGTCTTTTTCTTTCGTTCATAAGTCTTTCCACTATCCCACAAAAAATGAAAAGGTTTGCCTATTTTTCATTCAAATCCTAGTAAATCTCCTTTTAACTAAATACTGATGTTTCTTAAGAGAATAACATTTAAATATTATGAAAGATTATATTATTAAATTGTATCTAACCCTATAATGGTATAAAGGATACCTGAGGTCAAACAATTTCCCTATGTATCGTTCATGGTAAGTAAAATTGGACATTTGAATCATTTGATAAGTATCAATAAAAGAACATTTAACATCATTTTAAACTGGAAAAATTGTGGATAAGATTAATTTGTAAATATTTTCATATTTTAATTATTATTATAAGAATACAACTATTACAATTTCCATAGCGGTTTTAGTATTTTATTTCTGTGAAAAAGTCCTTAACTTCAAAGACCAAAATAAATATACTTTTTCCAGCGTTCAAAAAGAAACTCTGCATATTGTTATTCTGTAAGGAAACTCCTTTTTAGCGCGTTTTAACTTACCCTGTTTAGGCAGATATTGTAAACGTTATAATCATTTTAGTAAAAAAATGTCAGTTTCGTGATTTTTGGATTTGTTGTTTTTACTAAAATTATAAACTTGGATTATTTCGAATTTAACGTGTTCACTTCAACCTTCATTAGGTCCTACAGAATTCGGCAAGTTTACGACCAAAAAATGATTGCACAGAATCACAGCTACGAATAGGTATATGTTGGGAACTTTTATGCCCCATGTATACCTTATTAAGGGAACCAAGAGTAAGTATACCATTCTAGGGTTAAAATAAAGTTATACATGTACATAAAGATGACATTCTTTTGTCATTTAGAGTAGGATAGTGTAACCGAAATTTCTCTTACGCGATATTTGGTCGGATTTCGATCGTGATTTAATATTTTTTAGAATTATTATCTTTATAGCTAGGTGCAACATATTCTGTATTTTAACCCCACTATTTAAATAAAAATTTAGAACTAATCACATAACCCAATCACATAACTTGATAAGAACATTTCTGTCCATGCTAAATGTTAGTATTAAGGTCACGTCGAAAGCAGAGTTACCAACATTACAGATTACATATTACAAAGTACACCTTTTTATCACACATTTAGATGACACAATTATGCCATTTGTATTACTCAAAAGCTAACATCATTTTGCCATAAACACAGAATCTCGTTATGGTCAGTTTGTCAAGAAATATTTAACAATAATTTGTTCGCAAGCAAACACCCTAACTCCGTTGCTGCAGACATTGACTTGGCCTTAGCTTAACAATGCAAATGGTTACATCTAATAAAAAATAGTAGTTACCACTAATAAATGTGAGATAAAATAACACGAATAACATTATCTTCGATGCACGGAAAAAAGATCTGAACAATTTTACCAAACTTTTCGGCAAACCGAGGATATAACGACAGCGTTCAGCTTTTTTACCAAA
>JABFPB010007549.1:0-10910 GCA_022817645.1 Ceratoteleas bidentatus | reverse complement strand
CCCCTCCCCTCACTTCCTCCCTTCACTTCGTGTATATTAGTCAATGGAAAATCCGAATATCCGCGTGACTTTTAGAGGAATATCAATGAAAATAAAAAGGGATAAAATTAATAAAATAATAATAATAATAATAATAATAATAATAATAATAATAATAATAATAATAATAATAACAACGATGTCAACTAAGGTGGAAATTTCGACTTTCGACGAAGATGAAAACATAATAATAATCAAAATAATAATGATGTAATATAATTTAATAATACTGAATTAATGATAATAAAAATTGTTTTTAATATACTATTAAAGATTTATACGACAGTAATTTATAATAAGTTTATAAATAAATCAAAACTAAGTCGATTAAATGGAAAAAATCAATTTTTGTTTTTGAATCTATGCAAATAAAATAGAAGGAAGCTTCGGATCGAAAGTAAATTAACGTTTATGATCGAAAACAATTTATTAAGCGGCGAACGAAGTTACGTCACGCGCGATAATTCGCACCGCGAGCGTTTATTATATAAACATTATATTTGTACAACAATAACGAATAATAAAAGAAGCGAGCGATTCAATGACGGCTTTTCCTTCATCATTATTCGATGATAAAGGTGCGCTGCAAACACTGGAATTCAAAGCGTTATTTAACGATTGTCAAAACAGTTTGCCAATCAACAAATGGTATCGCGAACGATAATTTTTTCTGTTTTTGTATTCCGCTTTTAATGACTCCGAAACCAAAGTTTGAGTTTAGACATTGTTTATTATTTATGTAAAAAACAATTGTTACGTCACTGATTAGATCTGCATTTACGCCGAGGCAATTTTCTGTTGAAAAAAATTTCCATTCGAAAATTCGATTTATGTTATTGACGTTAATTTCGTAAACAGTTTTACATTTGAATATAAATTGGGTTTAGATGAAAAAATTGATTTTTTAAGCTTGTTTGAAAGGAAAAAGTTAGTGAATAAATGAATGAGGTTTTTTTGGTGCTGAAGAAATATCGATTAATTTTATCTTTTAACGAAATAAATAACGTTAAAATAAAATAAATATATGAAAAAGGAGGGAAATAAAGCCGCTTTGTGAACTAGTTAATGATCGTAATATTGATTTACTGTTATCTCAATATCAGTTTGTTAATTTCGCAAGTACTGCTTTAATTGACGATAGCGGTTCGTTATCATTTTCTTGACTCTTTCAAATTTTATTGTGAATTTACTAATAATCCTGAAACAATTCCGTTGATTAAAAAAGTTAGTGGAAGAATTTTTTACGTTTTTGAAATACTCAGAAGTTGTAAATGTCGGGAAAAATTAATTAGTTGTTAAGAAATGACGTCGGTATTAACATTGATGAAATTGCTAATAAAAATGTCTCACACTTTGAAATCCGAACTTCAAACGTTTTCAAAGCTGAGCTGAAATAGCTTCAGAAAGTGCATTAAATGTAGATTATTAATAAATTAGTAACTAAATAGGAAAATGATGTAAACTCTAAAAAATTAAGGAATAAACGTTTATTTATAAACCTAAAAAATTGTTATTGATTAGAAATTATGCATTTTTTAAACCAAAAGTAATTTATTTGATTTATTAAATATTAAATATATTATAAGATTTTTTAATTAAACGCATTTTTTTAATATAATGAAATTATAAGGTGAATATATAATGTTAAATATATAAATTACAGTATAATTAATCAGTATTAATTCTATTAAAAAATTGAAAAATAATTATCGAACAAAATGGTGGAAAATTGCTTGATTGTTTCGTCATTTTCATGCAAATGTTTAGCATTAATGTCAGTAAAAAAAAAAGAAATCTGTCAGCTTTATATTTAGTAGTTTTTACGCAGCTGTTTCGGCTTTGATAATTTCCGCGTTGAGAATGAGGAAATTACACAGTTTCTCCCGCATTCATTATATTCATACAAATCCGTTAAATCTTTGTGTGACGTTCACCATCCTTTGAATTTGTTCTTCAATTATTCAATAACTCCCTAAATTCACTCTCAAATTCCTTTTTTTTTATTCCCGTTTCTCATATCAAATCTTATCTATCATTATTGATAATGTTGGAACAATATAAATTTCAACAAAAAAACAAACTCCTATCAGTAATAGGAAACCACAAAAAAAAAGTTGTCAATTTTATTTTACATTTCCGCGAAATATCGCGGCTCATTTGCAAATCCGCTTGCAATATTTTTGGAATCGAATCGACGAGGAATTTACAGTTTGCTTGTGCGTTTGCGAATTTAAATATAATGAAATGGAATGAATAACTGAACGCGAAGGTGGAAAATATGGGCGAGCGAAATAAACATTATTCGCAGATTTATGCGAGTTGCATTTTCGGAAAAAGCGGAGAACGCAGTGGCAATTCGCGGAGAAAAAGCAGCGGAAGATAACGCCGTTAAATTTCCGATAATATTTTTCTTCGGCCGCCAATTAACCGGCGAATTGTACGAATCGCATTTTCGGGATTAATTCCGAAAAAGGGGTCGAAAAAGGGACGAAATGATTAACGATAAATTCGACCGAAACCGCTTTCGACATTAATATTTGATGGCCGAAATATTTATTTCCGCGAGGCAGTCGGAATGGAATCGGAAAAATGAGTTGGAAGTACTTCAAAAGAATATGATGAATGTTTCAGTTCCATTAAGAGATCTTTTCACGAAGATAAAATAAATATCACAATATCTCGCGGCGAATTTATTATACTGTTACAGAAATACGAATGTAATATTCAAACCTACGCGATGGATAAACAAAATTGCTATAATTATAGGGAATTGGTAAAAATAGCGAGATTTATTTAGATTAAATAAAATGTTCATTTATAAAGTAATAAACATATCTAAATATAAATTTTTTTAAATTTATTTATTATTTTTTTTATTTTTATGACATATGATAATTAAATTAAATTAATAATAATAATTTTAATAAATAATAAAAAATTAAAATTAAAATAAAATAGGCACACTTTATCACTGCAAAACCTTCGTGTCGATTTTGGACAAATATTTCCTTGTATCCGCGTTTTATTTGGCGAAATGTGATAAAATGATGTTGCGCATCGCTGCGAAAATATGCGCGCTGCATAAACAACAATTTCGCCGTAATTCCGGGCGAAGTTTATGAATTATCGAGCGCCGAAATTGACGTGGCCCCGTGTTTGTTTTATGAACGCGAATTATTGCTCTCGCCGCCGGCTGCGCGCGCACGCAAAAATATTTCAATGCATTATGCACATTGTTGATCGACCTGTCCGAATTTGATTACGCGCCGGCGTTATTTATAAACAACGCGCGATTCATGCGAAAAAAGGTTTCGACGTTGCGGCAATTAGTCAGATTTGCCAATTGGCGACGAGGTTGTTTACGAAAATAAAAGTTTCGGAAAATGTTGTCATTGATTTTTTAGTTTAAATTTCCCGCCAAAGACATTTTTCTATTTTAAATGTCTCGCGAAATTTTTAATTTCAAATTTCCCGCCAAATAGATTTTATTTTTAAATACCTACAGTATTTTAAATTTCAAATTTCCCGCCAAACAGATTTTTAATCTTAAATTTTCCACCAAATTTTTAATTTTAAATTTCCCGACAAACTAATTTTTATTTAAAATTCCAAAACTGTTTTTAAAATTTGTAGTTCCCAAATTTTATACAATTACAATAATTTCAAATTAATTGAAAATGAAAATTGTTATTAATTAAATTATTTCAATGAGCAAATACAAGTTTTTTCCGTTACTTTAAAGCAATTATTTCTCTTCGATTATAATATTAAAATAATCACTGGTTATTGATTGTGTGGAAAAAAGATGCTCTAGTTTAATTGTAACATTTATGTTACGCTGGAAAAAGATAGAAATAAGTTCTTAAATTTGTAATAACTGTGCACCGAAAACGAATATATTATATAGATGGCTTGTTTGTAGATAGGAACTTCATAATTAACAGGTTTATCCACCAATCTATACATAGTTGAAATTCGTTGAAAATACATTTCCTCCAAACATTTACTTCAACTTTCCATTAAAGAATTTGCCGTTAAATAACTTCCTGCAAAGAAAATTTATTAATATTAAAATTCAGATATTCAGTTTTGGAGAGTACAATCAAAATTCTTTCGAAATTCGTTTCGAACTTTAAAATATTTCTCCGTTACAAATATTGTGTACAAACATAATTTCAAAATCTAAAATTCTTCACCTTTTATGAAATTGAAATATCTCTTTAAAAAGTTTAGAATAACCTTTACTCTGTCTATAAATTCGTTTCATAATCGCTTTTGCTAAATTACATTGTAAAATACCAAAAAGAAAGGCAAACTTTTTTATTTAGGGTATTTAGAATACAATATATCGCGTGGTACTTAAATATAAATTAGAACGTTCCTCAGGATAGGTGGCGCTGACCGTAATCGGCCATCGTCAATTGTACTTAAAATTCTGCCTACATCCGATCAACGAGTGCTCTTTCGCGTTAACGACATTAAACGAAAGTAACCATAGTCGGCGTAATGGAATTTACTTTTACAGCTTCCCCTTCGCCCAAATCGCATCGTGTCAATTTTAATACTTCATTTAAACAACAAACTGTCACGCGCTGTTAAACTGCGAATTTTCTTCAGAAAACGACGAAGAAAATTTCTTTTTTCATACCATTTAATTTTTTTAAAGTTCAAATTTCCCGCCAAAATGAATTTTTTTAATTTAAATTAATGAATAATCGCTCAACAAATTAAAATTGATTTTTCAATTTCAAATTTACCGCCAAACAAATTTTTTATTTCAAAATCCTCGCCAAACCGATGGAAATTTAAATTAATGAATAATTATTCAATAAAATCAAATTTCCCGCGAAATCAATTGTTTTCCCGCCAAAACGACTTTTTGATTTCAAATTACCCGCCGATCATACTGTTTATTTCATATTTCCCGCCAAAATGATTTTTTATTTCAAATTCCCGCCAAAACGACTCTTTTATTTCAAATTTCCCGCCATTTAGACAGTTTATTTATATTTCCCGCCAAAACGATTTTTTATTTCAAATTTCCCGCCAAATCGACTATTCATTTTGAAATTCCCGCCAAATCGATGTTCCAAATTCCAAACGCCATTTGCAATCTAATCCCCAAAATTAGCGGATTCAGTTTCGCCGGATGAAAGTTACGAAATGATTGCGCCCAAAGAATGCTGCAGACCTTTTTTCGTGGCATCTTTGCTGTCGCTTCTCTTTCCCCCACCCCGACCTCGCGCTCGGAGTTCCCCCACTCCGCCGAAATCGCGGCAGAACGATGTGAAAATAATTAACGACCTATCGTGCGTCGAGGACACGCCGAGGTCAACGGAATCGTTTCGCTTTGCGCGATAAAAGTTTCATTATTCGCGAATTTCAAATTAAATATATTTTATGTCGCTCGTCGTTTTGCGAACAATGGCGCGCGAAACAAGCGCGACAAAAAGTCGGCAAGAATCAGGTCCCGCGAAGGTGACTCGGTTCGTCGAAAGTTTTTCGTTGAGCGACGACGTCGTTCGCGATTTAACGTTTGTTTGGGAAATTTTTCTTCGCGTGGAAACAGTTTTTGAGACAACGCGGGATTTGCATTTCAATGCGAGAAAAGCAACGAGAAAAGAAATGGCAAAATGGCTTAGAAAAGTGTTTTTTCAAAATACATTTATTTAAAACAAAATTTTAATTCATTTTTAATAAATATAAACGATTTGTCACTTAAAAGGAATATTTATTTCGAGATTATTAAATTAAAATTTAAAAATGTTTTAAATAAAAAAATAATTATTATAAATAAATAAAATAATAAAATAATAATAAAAAATAAAAATAAATATTAAACAAATAAAAAATTAATTTTTTACTTAAATTAGAATGTAAATGAAACCATATAAAATAAGTTTTTTTAAATTTAAGAAAGTCTCCACTTTTTATCTAAACAAAATTCCTATCCTAACTTTTCCTAACTTTTCGCCGTCGGTAAAGTAGAACATCTCTTCTAATAAAGAATTTCGTGTCGAACGTTTTTATCCTTTTTTTTATTTTTTCAAATTCTAATCGCCCAATTGTATTTAACACAATCGTCCATGAAAATCGTCGATATCGTTGATCCATTACATCGGATAAAGTGCGCTGAGATGCGGATGCGCGTTAGTGAGGCGTGCGGACGTAATCGTGAAATCCAAACACACGAACAGAAGGAATCGTAAATGTTACGCACCACATAACACTTACTGAATGAAACAACGCGTTTATCTCTGTGATCCCGGCGACGTACGAAGAGACGCGAGTCAAGATGAATAATACACTAATTGCGGGCGTTTCGAAATCGCGAACAATGAGTCCGTGGAAAATTTTGCCCCGGGAAAATCGGAAACGGAACGGTTTTCCAAGCGCGCTCGAAAATCGGCGCCGGCGAATCGTTGCACAATATTGCTATCGTTGCAATCGCGGCCTTTTTTGCAGACAATTTTTTTCTGCCGTGTATCGCGCTTCGATAAATATATCTCAACGAGTTACGTCACGTTTCACGCACTTTGAACGATTTGTATTAATAGGCGATTTCACGTGAAAATAAACCTTTCCGAATTGCAGTCTTATTTGCAGTTTAGGTTTCCTTAAATGCGAAAAAATGTTGGGGAAAAAATTGTGAGTTGGTAAAATTAAATAAAATTTTTTTATTTAATTAAAATTTATTTTAAATATAATTAAAATTAAAAAATTTAATTTAAAAAATAAAATTAAATAAAAATTAAATAAAACATTTAAAAAAGCAAAGTAAAAAATTGTTGCAAACAGTTGAAAAAGCGTGAAAATTGAAATAAATGAAACTTTGAATTGAAATTAGGGAATTGAATATGTGGGAATGAAATAAAAATTTTCACATCAAGAATAGGGTTATTTATCAATTTTATCTTCATTTTTCCAAACTTTATTTTATCGCTATTTTATCTTTATTTAAGAATTATTATTTTATTTTTAGATTGGAATAATTAAAAATAAATTGAAAATAAAAAAAGATAATTATGAATTACAAAATAAGGTAAGAAAAAATTAGACAGAAATTAAATTAATATAAAATAATCTTTTTTAATAAAAAAAGATGTAGAATTAATGCTTAAAAAATTACCTTTTTTGTTCTTCTCTAAAATACAAATTATGTTGTAATAATATCGACAAAACATAAAATAAAACCGACCTAAAATGTGGAAATTTAAATG
Organism: Ceratoteleas bidentatus; assembly: GCA_022817645.1. Lineage (NCBI taxonomy): Eukaryota > Metazoa > Arthropoda > Insecta > Hymenoptera > Scelionidae > Ceratoteleas > Ceratoteleas bidentatus. The sequence goes on along the minus strand of JABFPB010007549.1, from coordinate 3,651 downwards.
TATTTGTATATAAAATTATAATTAGAAACCAGTTTTAAAATTATGATAAAATAAATAAATATTATTATGAAAAATAATAATTATGAAATAAATTATTTGAAATAAAAATGATGAAAAAAATCGTTATACCTTATCACAAATAACAATTTTCTAAAACCTAATTATTTTTTTTTTACATTGGCATTCATCAATTCTAATTGCAGAATGTTGCATTAATTATTTTTTTCCTGCTAAACATTCTCTAAAACTCAATCCAACTTGACAAGTCACGAAAGTGAATAATTTATCAACAATTCGGAATGTTGTAATTATTTTTTTATCTTTTTTCGATCCTTTTTTAGTCGCTAAATCTCTCTTTTCAATCAACGAATTCTTTATCTCCGTTTCAAAAAATTATACAAATCGTTCTTCGCAAAATAAATCAATTCACAATTGATTTAGTTTCGCTTCGATTGTTTATTCAGAAAATCGTCGAAAAACTGTATCGCGCGGAATGTTATATAAATTCCGTTCTATAAATTCCGATAAATAATTCATTCATTTGACGCCACATGCGCGCAATTTATGGACTTCCGGTTGGTTTGGTGAAAAACCGGTTTAACAACGACGCGCGTGTACAACTTTTCGAGCCTCGAATTATAAAAGTAAATGATTCGGTTCGCGCGAAAATGAGTCCTTTGTTCCCGTCGGGTCTCCATTTTGTTGCCGTCGATGTTTATAAATAAAAATAACCTCTCGACGCGTTTCGCGGTCGTTCTCTCTTCGCTCTTATCTCGTTATTTGTGCAACTAAACTTCGCGATATTATTATTATTGTTATTTCGACAATAAAAAAACGCAAATACCTCATAATTCAGTTGACAAGGAATCGAATTGAAACGATGGGAAGCGTGTTTATCTTCGCAATGGAAAATTTATTCGAACGAACAATTTTTTGCGCCACAATAAAGTTAATATTTGCAACGCCGAGACGGAGCGAGCGAAACGGGAGAAAAAGGCGCCGCAAAAAGAATAACAAATAAAACGCGAATTCGCTTTTGATCCTGCCAGTCTTCTCGTGAATCTCCATTCTCGTGTTATAGACATATTGAGTGCACCGTGTATTGAATAACACGGACACATGTATACCTGCGCGTGGAAACCACGCATGTTTGAAATTTAATCTTCTTGGAAACAATGGCCGCACGATAACCGCGTTTTGCTTATCGAAACCCTTTTTTCAGCGCGCCAAGTGCCGTATCGCATTGATTATTCATGCGTCCGTTTATCTAATCAATTAAACGGCCCAACAAAATCAGCGACCACTCGTTGACCAATCGCGCGAAGCTTATTTTCCGGCGAAATTGCAGTTCGATCGCGGTAACCTCAAAATTGGATGTTTGCAAATGTTTGAATTTAAGTTGAGTTTGGAATGGGGAAAATGTATGTTTGTTATAGATGTATTTTTTACAAATTAGCTTTTTTACTTTTAAATTGAATGCAAATAAATTAATTATTAAATTAATTAAATTAGAATGTAAACAATCGATTTCTTACATTTAAATTTAAAAATTAAATTATTAAATTAATAACAAATTTAAAAATTGCTTACTTTATTTACATTTAAGAATTTAATAAATTATTAAAATATTAAATTATTATAAATTAAAATTGAGAAAATCGCTTTCTTACGTTTAAATTAAAAAAATTAAATAAAATTAATAATTATATTATTAAATTATTAATTTAACTAAAATTTTAAAAGTCACTTTCTTACATTAAAATTAAAATTATTAAATTATTAAATTATTAAATTATTAAATTACTGATTAAAAATGTTTTTAAATCGCTTTCTTACATTTAAATTAAACACATTAATTTTGTTCTTTTTTGTGCGATAAAAAATATAATGCTACCTTTTTAATATTTATTCGTAATTTATTAGTCATATGACTTCGATACCACGAAGTAAATTCTTCTCATATTTCATTCTATCGATGCTCTATATTATAAAGTATTAGTTAATAAATACTTCTTCTATTGGAAAACCTTAATTGAATAACGTATAAATAAAACGTGCTTAACATAGTGCAATTCTGTTGTCATTTAATGTAACTGGCACATAAAAGTTATCAATGTGTACTTTTACATGCATTACATTGTTTTCAAAGCTTCATCTTTATTTTGAGTTTTTGTTTGAACGTCCTTCAACATACCACTTTTTTTAAGAGTATGAGTTGAAATTGAAACGAATGTATTTTATTTTATTTGTACAGTTTTTATAATAAATAATTTAGAGAGTTCAATAACTAATATGCAAATTCATTTATACGCCAAATTAAAAAAATAATAAATAAATATTAATAATAAATAAAAACTGGAAAAGATATAGTTCTATAATTGTAAAGAATTACTTAAAATGTCAAAATTCCAGTTGGCTTGATTAACCCAAAATAGGGTTAATAGAAATAATGATTTTGAACAATCAAACTAATCGGATTTCTTAAAAATCAAATACGATTTTTTGTTTAAATTGGAATTTAATTTTGTACGATAAATTCTTTGATTAAGTCATTATTATTATGATATAGTTGAACTTGTATTTCGACTTGCTAATATTTAGCTAGGAATAAATAAAATATGTTCATTTTATTTATTTTCTTGTAAAATAATTTTTGAAAGAATTAATTTTAAAATTACAATTGCCTTAATTTACAACAAATTTTTATTTTGAGAAACATTAATATACGTTCAAATAAATGACTGAAAGTTCATTAAGTGTTTATATTTTTTATTTAAAGCTTGTTTTAACACACATTTATATTTCGGTCATTGAACTGAATATAAATTAAAATTCTATAGATGTCGAATTCTTAAAAAAATAAGGACAATTTGCTATCAAAAGGGTTGATAGTGGAACTCGAATAAATGACCCCATTTTTAAACAATGAGATCTTTATGAAATCCGATAACTCGCATTTGTGACTTCCATTACAAAATACTGATAAAATAAAATGTATTGCTTAAAATACACTATTTTATCAGTATGTAAATATTTTACTTTACGTAAAATATTTAAACTTTCAATTTATAACTCGGAATAACTTTCGTTAAAGTAAATTATAAATAATAAAATCTAATTTAATTTTTAAATTTTTTTACATGTCGAGGAGAAATCGATATTAAATAGTAAATTTTCTTTATTGTCAAATTCAAACTTTAAATTAACCTTAATAATTTAAAGTTTACCTTTCATTCTCGAATCCGCTATTTGCAGCAAAAGAAAATTCGTTCGCTTGGAAAACGCTTCCGTTTAACAGTAAAATTACAAATCCGCTCGTCAATCGTCCCTTTTATCCGCTATAACAAACCTTTATCGTCGAAGCGATCGAAGTATAAAGGATTTCCCTTTTTTCAGCTAACAGATAGTTTCTTGGGTCGACAAAATTAAATTGCATTCCGTGGAATGATGAAAGAACGAAAATAATAATAAATAATGCATTATTAAGCGAGATTTAACATTGTTTAAACATTTTGAAATTGTGTTTTATTTTAACCTCGATACTCGAGCTTCACTGTAATGTTACGGAATTATTAATGTTATTTTCAAGTTTTACAGTAATTTTAGTGTTTTAAGGTTATTTACTGAAATATTAACGTATGTTTACAGATT
>JABFPB010007548.1:0-10909 GCA_022817645.1 Ceratoteleas bidentatus | reverse complement strand
CGTCTTTCATTTCAGCCCGCAACTTTCCCTTGGCAAATTAGTAGATGGCGATCCTGCCAGGATTGATGAAAGTTTATTCACCAAACAAATTCGGGATATTTCAATCGTAATATTTTGGTTCCTGATAATGATGTATCTGAAATCCTTCATTTCTTTATGAGGATTAAGTAAAACTGGGTTTCTTTGATTTGTATTTTTTACTCTTGAAGGAAATAAATACTCTAAACCTCCCTCTGCTCCCTCAGATTACGATGATGTGCGATTTGAGCTTTTCATTTGATGGTCAAAATTACAAATATGTGATCATCGACAACGAAAGTGATGAACTCTGTTAAACTATTCGACAAAAAAATCCAACAAAACTTATGGCATAGTTTTGAAAAAAACTTAAATTTTTCAATATTACTCTTGGGTATCTTGGGGCAACACTGGTACTATACCGATTCATATAGGTTAAAGTATAGACAGAAATAGTCACATACACAACTATACTGGCGTTTCGAGGCGCAGAGACTGTAAAGTGTTAATTCATTTCGGAGATGAAAAACCATCAACCCTTTATTTACCACCACCATTTGCCAATGAACATACGATCTTCAGGGTCTCCGACCAAGTCAACGCCTTAACGCCCGTCGCGCCATCTAGCTCGAATTCGTCGATCCGCGAGCCCGCGACCGAGAGTCCCAGTCCGCTGACGGTGTTCACCTTCGAGGACGTCCACCTGGAGGAACGTCGTCCCCGGGTGCAGACCCAGGCGCTGCGCTCCGCGGCGCCGAGCCCCCGCCCCACCCCCGCTCCTCCCCCGCCCCTGCCCGACGAGAACACGAGCTACGAGAGCATATTCCTGGCGTCGTCCTCGATGTCGTTCGTGCCGATCGACGAGCTGTCCCGGGTGAACATCAACGAGCAGCAGCCGGAGCCGCAGGCCCAGCAGATGGCGCAGCAGAGCAATGGAGGAAACGAGCGCTACGTGGCGCTGATGGACTACAGGAGTGCGGCGGGGATCCGCACCCCGGCGCCACCTCCGCGGACGGCGGGGGAGAGTCGCTCGGCGGGGAACGGGAGGAGGCTGCTGACGCTGAGGGAGAGGCAGGTGGCGCAGCTGAAGAAGGAGATAAGCCACCCGGCCGGCGTGAGGTTGCAGTTGGGGCGCAGGGACTGCAAGGACAGCATCGCTTTCGTCGAGGCATATGGGGGAATTTGGTTGGTTGAGATTAGGGATGAGTTGGTTGGGCTTTTGTAGTTTTCATTAGTTCCCGTCCAGATGGCGCTATCAAACTACCAACCCCAAATGGGGGTTGGTGGTTTGAGGGCGCCATCTGGGGGGGAAGTAAGGAAAAGTATGAAAGTATTGAAACTAATGGGACGAAGAAAGGTGACCCTAAGGATCCCAATGATTGGGATTTGACATCGATCGAGACGCCATCTGGATCGGAACTATTTTCACAGTGTTTTAAACAGTATTTTTTATTTTTCACAGTAACTACATTACATTTCGAACAAATTTAATTAATTAAGAGAATGTTAGTAAATTGCGAGTATGCAATTTAGTTTATGTATAAAATTGTAACAAAAAATTCATGAACATGAAGATAGTTCCGTTCCAGATGGCGGGTTGATTGATGTCAAATCTCGATAGAATTTATATAAGTAGACGTTAATTTGGTATATGGATAAAATAAGTATTATTTTTATGAGATAGAGTACAACCCTGTATAATTCCAGTCAATAATATTACATGGGACTATATATTATATGGGAACAGTAGTTGTTTATTTATTCAAAGTCGGTCTAAAATCACTTCAATTTTGAGACAAAAGTGACTTGCACTAATTTTGTTTTGTGAAAACTTAGCAAAAGATCTTGTCCTTCTTCATGAAAGTTAATGGGTTAAGGTTACTTTTATTTATTTTGTTTATTTATTATTATAGTTATGACAGGTAATTGCCCATTTTAAAAAGTAGAGAGTATAATAAAATATATATACAACTTTTCTCCCAAAACTGAAATATTTTTGGTCGATTTTGAATTCATATATCACTACCATTTCCACAATTTTTATATTTTCAATTAATAAGCTATGCTCATTAAAAATATTAGCTTATTTTATTAATTCATTTTAATATTTCATTTAATTTTAATTATTTAATAATTAATGATTTAATAATAAATAATTTAAATTTATGCGGGCAAGTCATAAATAGCATATATTACATTAATATGTTAAAAACGTTAATCGTATTATTTAAATATATCTCTTCCCAATAATTAACATTTATATTATACCATTTTAAGTTTGTTTCTTTTTATTATATGTTAAAAGTTTCAGAAAACTACCCATATTGCATTTACATTGTCTTGTTTTACTATGTATATGACCAAATTGACAATCTTGAAATTTCATCGGAACCTCCCCTTAAAATAATGAAAGTGACAAAACTAAAGAAAGTAAGACAACTAATGAATCTCAAGAAAGAAAATTAACAAAAATGAAGGAAATGACAAACAAAACCAATTGGTAATCAAATGATAAAGTGGACTTGTTTCATTAATTAAACTAACTATGTGTAGGGTCTTAACTGTAAACAATAAATGGGTCTAACTCAATAGTATATGATTACAAAAGAAATAATAATTAAGACTAATAATTTTGGTTAAAATCATGATTTTACTCATTTAAATAAAGTTAATCGATTTATTTGATTTTTTTTAATATTCACGGAGCCCTATTCTTTAATTTCAAAAACAATAATTTCATAAATATGTGAACGTGCAATGACATTTCGCATTTTTTCAGGGTTGCCGGTTGGAAGCAGCGAGAACATCCCATGTTATACAACGTGTTACATATCGGCGACTTGGTTCTCAGTGTGGCAGGCCTTATGCCTTCGAACGTTGCAGCTATAAAAAATATTCTCAAAAGTTGTTCTTCACCCCGAGTACGTCTAGAATAACAACCTAACATCTCAGTACCAATCAATATATTCAAAATAATCTAACATATTCCAATTTTCATCTATATTTGCAAATCAAGGGGTTATATACACCTGAAATGACAAAAAATGTACAATTTTACGTTCAAGTTTTTACACAACATGAAAAAAGCCACTTAAGTTCTAGAATGACTTTTTAGTTACAAATTATATTTGCTGGTATCCCAAAATATGACCTAAATCAACTTTTGATTTGAAAATCATAACTCGAGATCTGTTCTAAAATAATTACTTGTAATTTCGCTTCATTTGACGAAAATTAAATTATTTAACTAATTTTTACTGAAAAAAAACTCGGCGAAAAAAATATCTTTCGCATTATGGACGAAAAAACCCACTTTGCGCCCCTGTTACGAAATATACTACTTCCAGGTCGAAATCGTGGTGAAAAGGCTACCGCACGCTCAAGCGCTGATTCTGAAAAAGACCTCGGACTCCGACGGTTTCGGCATCGACGTCCTGGAGAACGAGATCGTCGGGGTGTCCGAGGCCGCGCAAACCGCCGGACTCACGCTTTTCACCAGTCCGGTCGACCAGAGCATGCCCGACGACAGCCGGGTCACGTGGTCCGTCACCGAACTCAACGGCCGTCCGCTCAACATCTTCGACGGCGGCGTCCGCGAGAAACTCGGCGCCGTCGGCTGCGACGTCTCGCTGGTCGTGCAGCCGTCGGACCTGGTGACGTCACTGCGCAAGAAACTGCGCAGCATTCGGGGCCACAAAGCGTTCGTCGCGTAGTTCCGGTGAAAAGACTCACCGGGACGATTTTACGAACAAGCTTTATCGTGCAATTACGTTGAGAATGGAGACTGGACTTGAGAAGGAAGAAAAACACTTTTTGACTCGTTGCGGGGAAATGGTTGGTTTTCATCGATATCTGAGGGTGGCATCGTGTTTAGGTCGGGGATTCCTTTTAATTTGAGTACAAACACGGCTATGTTTGGAGCGATTTGAAAAGTCGGGTTTTTTTGAAAAATTGCATTTTCGAAAAAGGCGAAGATTTTGAATGTTTGAAACATAGCCGTGTTTGTACTCAAATTAAAGGTCTTTTTGTTCTGAATACAATGGAGGAGGCCGACAAGTTGAAAATGATTAAACGATTGGAGAAATTACTAAAATTAGCAATTATGTTTTGTTAATTGTGTTAACAATCCAAACATGGTCGAGTTTGTACTCAAATTGAAGTATTTCTCGTTCCAGACATGCTGTGTACAAAAAGTGAATGTAATAGCAAAAATAGAACTTGTTTCCTTTGTTTAACCGAATTTCGTCTCAAGTCCAGTTTCTAGTAATAAACTGGTGAGGAGGTTCCGCCCTGTAAGCTCGCGACGTTCCTTCGACGTTTTCCGAATATTTTTATAGACTATCGAACGTCGAAGGACCGCCGCAGCTATAGCGACTAGTTAAGGAATTGTAGTAATGTCTGGAAATTGTACGAACGCGATTTTGTACGATTACTGATAGCAACATCCGTGTAAAATTTATGTAAACTATAAAATCACTGCGTGTTTATCTTAAATTTTACATTATAAAAAATAAAATTATAAAAATGACTCCTAGCCGAGGCTATCAGGGATCGCGAATGTCCGACGAATATTGCGACAATATTCCTTCCGATCAATCGAGAATCGTTTACAATGACTATAATTTTGCCATCTTTGATAAATTTGGTACATTTTTCGTCGACCTTTTATCGAGTATTAAACCAGCGGGAAGAAATGCAGTTTTCCGAAGTCGGAAAAGTGTCCCAAACTGGCGTACAATTTTCGAATGCATCGTACAATGATTTCGCAGCTTTTTATTTTGTATCGCCGATTCGCGAACCACTTTGTACAGAGGCGAACGCGAGTTTACAGACTATTTATTAAAGATTACAAATTGTACATCTTTTTCTGGTATACAAATGTACGCTCGTCGGAAGCGCGAATTTCGTTGGCATCTAGCATAATAATCGGGGCCGCGCGTCGCACGTGTCCAGCGCGCGTGGCTCGAAGTCGGAGCGAGACAACAAGTACATTCTGTGATATCGATGTTATATTGACGAGCAGGGGAACGTTCGATAGAAGCGGGGAGCGCAATTAGCATTTGTCGTCGTCCAGAGTCGAGTTTTCAGTTCACCCGAATCTCCCCTCGTTAAGGGAACCGTTCACTAAAAATCGGTCAGAAATCAATTTTATATTTTGTATATAACAACATTTTTATTTCGTATTTACTTATTTTTAGCTTTAAAATTGTAACTGAAATATCTTGAAAACTTTTTTTTGTTGACATTTCGCAAATTCGAAAGTCAGAAGTTAGCCAATTTACGACTAATTTTTTATTCCAATTTGTGTCTCATCCAAATTCAGTAGAAAAGAATTGGTTAAAAAGATTCCATTTTAACGAGGGTTTTGCTCAAACGTAGGATTTTCCTGGGTTTCAGACAGATTTAGGGAACCCTGATTTGGCCCTTGAAGTGCCTGTTAGTTGCGATCGCCGGCGACCCGACTTATTTTTCGGTCTTCATTAACGTCCGCAATGTCAATATTTTTACTAATTTTAGGCTGCGGGCGCAAAATTGAATTTTACGCCCAGAAGGTCGAAAACGATCCTTTACAGGCTGACGGATCGACGTCGCCGGCGCGGATGTGTGTGCGATGAATATTCGGACGGTAATTTAAGTATTGGAAGGGAAGCTCCGAGTCGACGTTTCTTAGTCACGGTAGAGATTAAGTACCAGCCGACCCTTTTTTACGTGTAACAGTATCCATCCGTCGCTGATTCGGAGAGGAGATTCCTCGACGATGTACGTTCGTAAGAGTTCGAACAATACAGTATTGATTGTTCCCATTGGTGGCGTCTACATTTCTGTTCGCGAACGACGTCGCGGAAGAGGGTTCTTCGCGATGTGTAAATTTGTAAATAAAAAGTGTGTCACCTTCGAACAAATTTTCATTTATTTATCATCATTTTTTCTGCTCAATTGACATCCGCATCGACAAATCTTAAAGTACTATTTACAACTTAAAACTAGGCACAAGCATCAACAGCACAGCATGTCAATCAATTTGGGAGGTTTCATAAGCGCAAAGTTTTCTCATTCGTCAAAACGCTCCAAACACAGCCATGGTTGTAATCAAAATACAGCATTTTTCATTCAAAACCCAATGGATTGTCGTATTTTGATAACGTTCCTTTTTCACCAATTCGCGCTTATGACCATGGTCCCCATAATCTCCGCCGAGTTGAACGCGCTATTTACAATCAAGAGTGGATACGAGGAAAAAATGCAGCAGGCTTTGTTAAACTCTGTTAAACTGTTGAATACATTGACAGAGTTTCTATAAACAGTTTGTAAAGTGAACTCAGAAGAATAGTATTGTACAATTCTCAATTTGGACGATGGGAATAGAAAATATGAAGTGTCAAGTTTGTTCGTTAAAAATGGAGATCCTGGCAGGATCGCCATTCGTCAAACTTCAAAAACTTCAAACTCAGCCCTTAAATCTCTCAAAGACTAAATCAACTTCCGAGTTCCGACTTTTCGAATTCTTGTTTCTTTGTTCCAGCAAAAAATAATGAATAGAAAAGAATACAAAAGAATTGAAAAATATAAATTGAATTCCTTTTGGGAAAGAGTCGGTATTCATATTTTTATTTTCAATTCTTTTCTATTCGTTTCTATTCCAGCGATTTCTCAATGATTCAAACGAGCAATTTTGAATTCTTCAGAAAGAATTCGTTTCTGTTCAATTCCAAAATCTGAATTCAAACTGACAAAATGAATTCTTTTCTATTCGTTTCAATTCCAGTTAGGATGACATTTTGAAAAGTTAACTGTGAATTCCCAAATTGGAATTGATTAAACTATTTCTAACGTTCAAAAACGAAAAATGAATTCCATTCCAATTCTAACGAATGCCGAATTTGGCTACAAATCCAATTCTTTTCCATTCATTTCTATTCCAATTTTTTGCTGGGTCCTCACAATTGGAGATCCTGGCAGGATCGCCATCCTTTAAACTTCCAAAGCTTGAAGCTCAACCCATAAAACTCCAAAGACTGAATCAACAGACCTATAACTTCTCGAATTCCTCTTTCTCTATTGTCCAGTCCTCCCAAATGGTATCCTGGCAGGATCGCCTTCCCTCAATCTCCCAACTCTTCAAACCCATAAAATCCCCAAAGCCTCAGTCTAAAGATCTCTAACTTTTCGTATTCTTTCTCTATTCACTCGATTCAAAACCCTTTACAGTAGACTGAAAATGGCGCCTTCTACCACTCCATCTCGACCGGATCCACGTATCTGGGACTGTTTGGCGAATAAAACTGCGAATACCACTGCCTGTACTTCCGAATCGACCGGTCCTCCTTGACCAGAACCGGCCTTTTCTCGAACCTCTTGTGGTTCCACACGTCCACGTCTCTCTGGAACATGAGGGTTTCCCCGAAGAGAACCACCCTGGCGTAGGGCGAGGTGAGCAGTGGTGAGAAGAGCGAGTGGGTCACCCGCTGGAGCATCGGGCCCATGGGAGTAACCGTCTGGATGATGCACATGGGGCCCAGTCCTGTGCGGATCAGCAGCTCCACGTAGCCCGGGCCGAACTGCTCGGCGGTGACGTCGAGTTTCAGCAGGGACACGGAGTCGAAGAGGACGACGTTGTGGACGAGCCGGGTGGTGGCGCGGTGCTTCCTGGAGGGGTCGTTGGACCCCTCCGGGACCTCGCTTTCGGAGTAGTGAGGGTGCCAGGAGGCGTTGGTCCAGGCGTGGTACGCGAGCCCGGGGTACTCGCCGATCATGATGGCGGGGCCGTGCACGGAGTTGAGGTGGTAGACGTCGGCACCGTTCTCGGGGATTTCCTGGGAAAAGTTTGTTTCGTTAAGGTTGGGTTGAAGATGTGGTTGTGGACGATTGCTGTTTCGTGAATATTTCTGTTGAAAGAGTAAATTAATTTCCTGACTCCCCATATAGACATCGAACGTGGAATCCATGTGGATTCTACGTGGAAGAACATTCGGACGTAGATTCGACGTAGATTCCACGTCGAATCTACGCGTTTTAAATGTGTGTTTGTTAAGGTAGATATACCGTGTAACTTTTTCAGTTGGTCACGGTTTTGCCAACACTGAGATAGACAATTTTCGGGAGTTACAGACAATGGAAGGTAGTAATCTGGGTATACACGAAAAAAAAATTTTTAATTGGTGGCGCCCAACGAGGGTCACTTTCCTCTAAAAGAAGCGCAGAACACTAACGAAAAGAAACAGAATACATTTCTTTTTTTTTTCATGTGCAGCTGACAATCCTATTGCCCGAAATTCATCGTCTGGAAAGGTACCGGTCTTTATAAGTCATTGACTACTCAAGACATTTCACGGTAGTAAACAGTCATTTTCTTTCACGAAACTTTTTCAGTGAGCAGGTAGAACTACTGGATTAATCAATATTTAAATTCAGAGAGAAACGAGTGTGGTTTGCGATGAATTTCAAAGAGTTTTTCAGTTTTTCGGTTGTAAAATGAGGTCGTAATTGAAGAGACCGGAATATACTTTGGAACGAAACGTTTTACGTTCGACGAAGAAGAATGAAACATTTTAACTTACCGTTTCGTATTTATTTAAGCGGATCGAAATTGTAATATTGGAATACGTAATACTGAGTTAACATTGGTAATGATAATTGCAATTAATTGGCAATTATTTTATCTCGTTTGAGTAGGTATAACATTAACAAGTTGTCGAGTTCAAAAACGAACAATATTTTATGACTCTTGAAAAATACCGCTTTAGAAAAGTCTTATTTCAATATACTTTCAATAAATGAAAAGCTAACTCCTTACTAAGAACGCACTTCAGTACAGTTAAGATATTATTCATAACATATTAAAACACTCAAGATATTTTTATTATAATGGGGATATTATACCAGTTTAAGGTATTATATTAAAACAAACTAGAATTATGACAGATTTCGACAAACTTTCTGATGAGTAAAAATGCTGACAAGCTATGTTTGAATAAATTATCTGTTAAAATGTAAAAACGTAACACGTAATATACAAATTTAATGTACATATTATATTCTCCGAATATCAGTGAATAAATGATTTTATACACGCAGACAACATTTTTTTAAATTAATTAATTAATATCATAGACGGAGATTTTATAAAATACTTTACTTTGTACTTTCATTTTTTCGTAATAATTTAATTTATGAATCTCTTTACAGATGAATGTAAACGCTTTTTTATAATAACTTATGTTTGATGCTGTGAAATATCACACTCTGCTTGTAATCTCAACTTATAATGTAAGTTTCAAATATTTAGTTGACTCGTCAATTTTATTTTGTACGTACATTATTTTGAAACGTACATAAAACGATTTTTGAATATTATGATGAACATTCATTCACAAAAATATTTAACCACGAAATTTAATAAATGTTTAAAATTAGCGTTTTTTTAGAAAAGCATTATTCAGTGCCTACTTTGGTATTTTTACTTTGCTAATTTACTGCGTGAAAATTTTCGGCATTGAATATCGAATTAATCGAGCCACATTTTATACCCTGATTGAATTTATCGGTTGAAAAAAGGATTCTTCGAATGATAATTTTAAATCAAAATGCAATATTTTTAACTCCTATTTTATATTGTGAAATTTTGACAAAATTCGTAAATTAAGTACATTTTTTTTAATTCATCGGAAAATGTCTGCATAATATGTTTTATGCGTTATGAGAGTTAAAGCATACAATTTTAGTTGGATTCTCTGGTGATCATAAAATAGTATAAAATAAATCTCGCAACGTTTCATTGATTTTGTTAAGCTGTGGAATTGAAGTTCAATTATTGAACTTTGTGAAATTGTTTTTTGTCGAATAATACAGATTATGAGAATCGATTCATAAAAAGAGCTCAGATTAATATAAAATATGTGATCTTCGTCGGATCTTCGGATTATGTTTTCGTACGTTATTTCTCATTAAAACCATTTTTATTTCATGTAAGAGTTTACGTTAAATATTTCGATGACGCATCTAAAAGTTTAGTCCCCTTAACAATTATATTGTGGCAACTAAGCAGCTTTAGTTTTCATAACCATCACATTTCCTGAATAATTGCACGAAAAAAATTCTCCTATAAACACATAATCTCACTCTGGCCAGTCTGTTGACAAATGCTACATAATTTCCTCATAACTCAGGAAAAATGATTTTTTCCCATCCTCTAGAAATTTAAGAAATGTTGAAAAAACCTAAGAATTAAAAAGTTTGAAAAAATTCTCTTATTGGGACTTTAGTTTTTTTTAATTGAAGAAATCTGTCGGGACAAAGGTGAGGTACAACAAATTGAATTTTTTAGTTCTAGAAATTTGACGATTAGGGCTGCAAAATATACATATAGGTGTTTCTTGTGAATATCCAAAAATCTCAATAAATATAATCTGAATAGCGATAGTTCCCTATCGCTAACTCAGATTTGATAAGCGCTCCATTGGCAATTCCGTTGGTACCATTGTTCGGAGTTTCTCGTCGATATGTTTATGAATTCGTATTTCATGTATCGTTGTGAAAAGCTACTATTATTGTTGTGGTTATTCGTAATAAGAGTGATTAACGAAAGTAAATAAATTGCTCGATTTTCGAAAAGTTCGCAATGATTTGAATCTGAAAACATTGTTATTACAACAAAATTGCCATTTTTCATTTTTTCGCTAATTAAATCAAGTTTACGAGGGCCCATCTTCGAATTATTTTTTTTAATTTAAATTTAATTTAATTTAAATTTAAATTTAATTTTATTTTAAATTTAAATTTAAATTTAAATTAAATTTAAATTAAAAAAATAAATAATTATGTTTAATTAGAGTCGAAGATTTTTTTTATTTAAATTTAAATTTAAATTTAAATTTAATTTTATTTTAAATTT